>PVJX010003883.1:0-101975 GCA_004027295.1 Dolichotis patagonum
AAAACTGTCCTTCAAAATGGATGGAGAAATAAGATACTTCCATGACAAAGAACAGCTGAAAAATTTCATGACCACAAAACCAACCCTACAAGGAATACTGAAAGATATTCTAGATACACATAGGATAAACCCACCAAGCAAGGTAGACAATTAAACAGAATGGAAAGCTAAAGATACAACAGCAGAAACATAACATGTCAACAATAAACCAATATATAACAGTTATAAACATTAATGTAAATGGCCTCAACTCACCAATCAAAAGAAACAGACTGGCAGAATGGATCAAGAAATAACATCCAACCATATGCTGTCTACAAGAAACCCATCTCACGCAAAAGGAAACCCACAGACTGAAAGTAAAAGGATGGAAAACAGTACTTCGTGCAACAGGAAACCAAAAAAAAGCAGGAGTAGCAATCCTGTTTGCAGACAATGTGAATTTCAAACCAAGAATGATCCAAAGAGATAAAGAAGGTCACTATATACTAGTTAGGGGAAAACTTCAAGAGGAAGAGATAACAATCTTAAATATATATGCACCAAATTCCAGAGCACCCAGCTATATAAAGCAAATATTAACAGAAATGAAAAGTCAAATAAGCAATAACACAATTATAACAGGAGATTTTAACACACCATTGACACAGAGGGACAAATCAACTAGACAGAAAATCAGCAAAGAAATAACAGAACTGAATCATACCTGTGAACAAATGGACTTGATATATGTATATAGAGTTTTCCATCCAACAACATCAGAATATACATTCTTCTCAACAGTACATGGGACATTCTCTAAATAGACCATATACTAGCCCACAGAACATATTTAAGTAAATGCAAAAGAACTGAAATTATGCCATGTGTGTTATCGGATCATAGTGCCATGAAATTAGAAATTTAACGACAAAGGAAACTGTAAAAACGTCATAAACACATGGAAACTGAGTAATACACTCTTGAGCAATCAGTAGGTCACAGAGGCAATTAAAGAAGAAATTAAACAATATCTACAAGCAAATGAAAATACAAACGCAACTTACCAGAATTTGTGGGATGCAATGAAAGCAGTCCTCAGAGGAAAATTTATTCCACTGATTGCCCACATCAAGAACACAGAATGAACACAAATAAACAACCTGATGCTACAACTCAAACATCTAGAGAATGAAGAGCAAGCCAAGCCCAAAACCAAGAAAAGGGAGGAAATTATAAGGATTAGAGCAGAAATTAATGCAATAGAGACTAAGAAAACAGTACAAAGTATCAATGAATCAAAGAGTTGGTTCTTTGAAAGAATAAATAAAATTGACAAGCCCCTGGCCAACCTTATTTTAAAAAGGAAAGAAAAAACTCAAATTCATGCAATAAGGAATAAAAAAGGTGAAATTTCCACAGACTCTGTGGAAATACAGAAGATCACCAACACCTATTTTGAAAACCTCTACATAGGTTCGATAACACTGAAGAAATAGACAGATTCCTAGATACGTATGAACTACCAAAGCTGGATCAGGAAGATGTAAAACTGCTGAATAATCCAATTTCTATTACTGAAATTGAAAATGTAATTAAGACCTTGCCAACCAAGAAGAGCCCAGGCCCAGATAGATTCACTGCAGAATTCTACAAGAAATACAAAGAAGACTTAATGCTGACACTCCTCAAACTCTTCAATGAAATTGAAAGGGAAGCAATTCTTACTAAGTCATTCCTGGAAGCAAATATTACTCTAGTACCCACACTTGAGAAAGACCCAACTAAAAAAGAGAACTATAGGCCAATTTCCCTAATGAATATAGATGGAAAAATTCTCAATAAAATATTAGCAAACAGGATGCAGCAAATTATCAAGAAAATTATTCACACTGACCAAGTGGGATTCATCCCAGGAATGCAGGGATGGTTCAACATACATAAATCAATAAATGTAATCCACCATATCAATAGAGCCAAAAGCAAGAACCACATGATCATCTCTGCAGATGCAGAAAAAGCTTTTGATAAGGTCCAACACTCATTCATGATAAGAACCTTACAGAGAATTGGAATAGATGGTCTTTACCTTAATATGATAAAGGCCATCTATGACAAACCTACAGCCAGCATCATACTAAATGGCCAAAAACTGAAAGCCTTTACCTTAAATCAAGTACAAGACAAGGATGTTGCCTGTCACTGCTCCTATTCAACATAGTACTGGAAATACTAGCAATTAGACAAGAGAGAGAAATAAAAGGAGTAAAGATAGGAAACGAGGAAGTTAAATTATCATTATTTGCAGATGACATGATACTTTACATAGAAGACCCCCAAAACTCCATTGAAAAACTCCTGGATATAATAAATAAATTCAGCAATGTAGCTGGATACAAAGTCAATACTCAAAAATCAATACCATTCCTATACACTAACAACAAAAATACTGAAAGAGAGGTAAGAGAAGCCACACCCTTCACACTAGCATCCAAAAAAATGAAATACTTAGGAATTAATCTCACAAAAGAAGTAAAAGAACTATACAAGGAAAATTATAATACCCTGAAAAAGGAAATCGAAGAGGACCTCAGAAAATGGAAAGACATCACCTGTTCATGATGGATTGGAAAAACAAACATTGTGAAAACGGCCCTTCTCCCAAAATTACTATACAGACTCAATGCAATCCCAATCAAAATACCACTAATATATCTCATAGATCTAGAGAAATCACTCCTAAAATTCATCTGGAACCAGAAGAGACCTAGAATAGCAAAGGCAATTCTAAGCAGCAAAGGCAAGGCAGCAGGCATCACAATCCCTGATTTGAAATTTTACTACAAAGCTACAGTAATAAAATCAACATGGTACTGGAATAAAAATAGACCTGAAGATCAATGGAATAGATTGGAAGATACAAGCACAACCACAAACTGACTCAACCACCTTATTTTTCATAAAGGGCCAAACATGTTCACTGGAAGAATGACAGTCTCTTCAACAAATGGTGCTAGAAAAACTGGCTATCCATATGCATAAGACTAAAACTAGACCCGTGCCTAACACCATGTACTAAACTAAAATCTAAATGGATCAAAGATCTAAATCTTAAAACAGAAACACTAAATCTGTTGGAAGACAAAGTAGGTAAAAACCTTGAAGATATAAGGGGTAGGTAGAGAATTGATGAACAAGAATCAAACTGCATAGGAAATACTTCCCAGAATCAATAACTGGGACCACATCTTATTAAAGAGTTTCTGCATGTCAAAAGAGATTTCCAGGAGAGTGAAAAGAAAACCCACAAATTGGGAAAAAATCTTAATGGACTGTCCCTCAGACAAAGGACTTCTGTCTAGAACTTATAAAGAATTAAAAAAAAAAATCAGACTCTCGAAATTCAAAGACCCAATCCAAAAATGGGCATCTGAAATGAATACACAGTTCTCAGATGAAGAAATACGAATGGCAAATAAATATATGAAAACATGTTCATCATCATTAGTCATGAGAGAAATGCAAATTAAAACCACACTGAGATTCCATCTCATCCCAAAAAGAATGGCCAGAATAGAAAAAAACTACCAAGAACAAGTGCTGGAGAGGCTGTGGGGAAAAAGGAACTCTTCTGCACTGGTGGTGGGAGTGTAGACTGGTGCAACCACTGTGGAGATCAGTCTGGAGATTCCTCAAAAAGCTGGGTTTGGAAGTCCCATTTGACCCAGCTATCCCACTTCTAGGCATATTCCCAGAAGATCTGAGAACATCGTACCACAGTGATATATGTGCACCCATGTTTATAGCAGCACAATATGTAATAGCTAGATCTTGGAAACAACCTAAGTGCCTATCAACTGAGGAATGGATAAAAAAGTTGTGGTATTTTTATACAATGGAGTACTACTCAGTTATAAAGAATGACCACATTGAGATATTTATAAATAAATGGACATGACTTGAGGCCATACTCATAAGTGAAATAAACCAGACTCACATGTGTAAATACCATATAGTCTCCCTAGTATGAGAGTTGATAAGAGTATATAAGATTTTATGGTAAGCATGAGTCCCCATCTCATAGCTTTGAAGCCTTTCAATATTTTTATTCATCAGTTGGAATAGTTTTATTCTGTTTTGTTTGACTATATCATGCATGATGGTATGAACAGCTGTTTTGAAGAAAACAAAACATTATGACAGCTATTGCTGATTTAATATCATCCTTCTTAGAAGTCCTACCATGCTTCTATTCTTCTACTACCATTGGTTCTATATATCATATTGTGTCTTACTGGGATTTGAATATGTGTGATAGTATAAATGGAATTTTTTTATTGAAAATGAGATATTATAGTACCCATTGATCATTCTGTGTTATTTGGTTCAGAATGCCCTGTAATTCTTTCACTCTTTGAATGGTTTTATACTATTTTGTTATGTTTCATATTATTGTATTTTAAACTATGCTTAACTATAGTAGAGAAAGAGATATTGTGATAGCTACTGTTAATGTCTGGTTGTTTTAATGTAAAGTACTGTGTTGCCTATGTTGTCCTGTTCTGATCTGCTCTGTTCTGCCCTCTGTTTTATTCTCTTTAAAATAAAATTAAAAAATATATATATAAAAATATATTTCATCTTGACCTATACATTTTGCTTAAATTCTAGTTACTGAATAATGACAAAGCAGAATTACATCACTCTCATGAATCTAGAAAGCCCCTCTGGTCTATTTATTCAATGTAAGGAAATTATCAGATTATACTGCTTATATATTTGACTCCATAGCAACATCTCTTATTCATATATTTTAAATGGCAGGTTTTGGTTCATAAGTGATTTCTATTTTTTTCTGTTCTAAATATCAATACACCTCTATAAATATTCATATGTATTCTACTCCCTGAATTTTGGGCAGATAATTATTCTTCTGACTTTATTTGTAAGTTGTTTTTAAGTTTTAAAATCTTTGTAAGTATTTGTATTAACTCAATTTTAATTTTTTGTCAGGAACCCGTAAGCAACTTTGATTAGTATACATTTATCCAGTTATATAATTTTTTTCACATTCTGTATCATAAGTTACATTTTTCTCCATATGTTAATATTTAGGCATCTAAGCAGCGCATAAATTTTTCACTTTGAAAAGTACTATTCAAGGTTTGTATTTCAAAATTAGAGCCTGAATGTAAGAATTTTTAAATATAATTTAAATTCCTATGGTATAGATATAATAAAATATAATTTTAATTAAATAAATATCAAGTGCTACTATGTATAGATTCAAAGATTAAATACATACAGATTCAAAGATTAAAAACAAATCTTTGCTACAAAGATATCATAAGGTAACACATAAGACTTTGCATTCTTAGCCAACTTAAGACAGGGCAGAAGGTTACCTATTTTATCTACTTCAATATTCCAGTGGCAAGAAAATTCAGTGGTAAAACTTTATCTGTATGTGAAATCCCTGAAAAGATTGTAACTGTAACAGTAAGAATATGAATACTTCACATTTTAAGCATCTGTATTAAATTAAAATGTCCCCATATAAAAGACTATTTTATAAAAAAATTTTTAATTTTTTTTCAGTAAATTTTCAGAGTTGTGCAATCTTTACCGTGATCTAGTTTTAGAACATGTCTGTCAGGTTCATTTTTGAGCCATAAAGTAGGGTAGCACAGAAATTTAGGAGTGTAAATTCTAGAATCAAAGTCCCAGGCTCTACAATTTATTAGCTACATGATGTTTGGCAAGTTGTAAAATCTTTCTTTTCTGTGTTTTAGTTTTCTCATCTAAAAGCTGTGGTTAATCATAATACTCACTACATAGTATTATTCTACAAGAGCCAAATGACTTAATATATACATAAAATACTTAGAAAAGTCCTTAGCACAAACCATGTATTCAATAAATAGTATCTATTATTAATACATGTTTTAAAATCTAGCTATTATAAAACAATAAGCAGAAAATACCAGATACAAAAAAGCCATTACATATGAAAGACTAAATCAAGTAATTGATAACAACACATTCACTTGATAATAACAAAGTTTGATTACCACTTAAAATTCGAAAGCTAGAATAAAGAAGTTGAAAAGCAAATCAATTACATATAAGGCCTATAATGTTCCATTATTCATTCATTTATTCATTCATCCATTCATGCATGCAACAAATATTTATAGATACGCTAAGGGCCTTTTAGGCACAAGGAAAGAACAAATAAAACTAAAATCTCCCTGACCCTGTGAAGCTTAGGGGAACAAATGGATAAGCAGGCTAAATAAATAAATAAAACAATTACATAGGAATGCATGCTACAAAAACTAAAAGCTATGAGATAGAGACACAGGGACAGGGAGAGCAAGGCTATTACTTTAGTTGGGCAGTTTGGCTCTGTAACTGGCCTTCTTAATCTATATTTTCTACTTGTAGTTCTTTGGAATAACATTTCCTTGGAAGCCAGACTAAGCAACCACATCCAGGGCAATAATCAAGGCAAAGGTCACAGGCAGCAGGTAACTAGCATAAAGGCTCCGAAGTGGGTCAAAGGTAATAATACTTGATAAAAGCAAAGAGGCCAGCTATCCTGAGAGACTGATGTAAGAGGTAACCAGGGTATCAGTTACCTATATTATTTCACTATGTATATGGATGATCTCTTCCCTATGTAATAGCCGGAGCCAATGTTTTGCAACTACAATAGGTGAACTGTCTACAGCCTCAGCAAAGTCACCATAAATATGGGCCAAACTACAAAAAATCACTTTCTTTTATTAAAGAGAAGAGATTTTAAAGTGAAAGTTTTTTAAAAAAACTTTTATTGGATTGTTTTCACAGTTTACAATTCTAGATATATGATCTTCATATCCATAAAGTATACCATAACTGTTGAAGAGTGTTACAGATGACATGGCATTTGATTTGGCCTCCAATGAATAAGACCTTCCCCAGAAGTGGGAGCTTGCACATGACGCAATTAAGGGACAGTGGTCAGTACAGGGAAAAGGAATCCAGACAATAAATTAGAGGATGATCATCAGGAACAGAATACAGTCAAAACACTATAAAGCCAATCAAAACAGAATATTGAATAAAGCAAAACAATCAAAATAAAGCAAAACAGTGAAATCAATATTGGACTTCAAAGGCTAAATTGAAGGAAATCCCCCATATTTGTGATATTACATATTCATAGATTGGATCAAGAAATAAACTAAGAGGCTGTATATAACAATCTATTCAGTATGTAGTAAGTTCTGACACAGTGAGTGTTACATTTTATATGATCTGAAGTGGGGTGAGGTATATCATAAAAAACAGAGGGTGAGGATATTCAACAACAAAAATGAGATACGGCAAGAATAGAGTGAAATAGGAAATTGGGGAGGCAGAACTGAAAGACAATAAAACAGAATTTTAAAATGCCACTGATTATAGCAGGTAGAGAATATTCTGAAGCTCTAAATGGAAAAATAATTAAGAAAAACAGCAAAGTCAAAAGGAAAGAGTGAGTTTTGAGAGATAAGCAGTTGTGTTTTAGTAAACTAAGTGTTATGGTTTGTGTCTGGATGGTCTTCCCACCCCCAACCTGCCCCAAAGCTCCATGCATAGGGGGCAGGCTTTTTGCAGGTGGCTGAATTAGTTTGTGATTGATTCATGGTTCACGGCAGGATTAAGGGTGAATGATTGCTGGATCTATCCTAACCCCAGTCTACTGGATATAATATAAGAGACACACACACAAAAAGATTCTTTCCCTTTCCCTCTCTCTCTCTCCTTGATTTGGCTGTCTTTCATCACCATGAAATATTGTCCTTCTTCCACATGCCACCCTGACTTGGAGCCAGCTGATTATGGACTGAAACCTCTACAAACTGTGAGCTACATGAACCTTTCCTTCTTTAACTTTGCATGTGGGGTATTTTGTCCCAGCAACAAGAAAGCATCTAAGGATTTGATACCAGAGCAGTGGGATCATTGCTGTGACTATACCTGACCATGCAGTTCATCAGCCTTTGGGACATGCCTATGGGAAGAATTTGGGAAGGTCTGGAGATGCCAGCTGAAAAACTACAGTTAGAATGTCTTAGGCTGTTCTGTATGGCAGGTTGTGGTCAGAGTTCAGAAGACCAGAAAGCTGATAGAAATCTTGTCAGTAAAGATCAGGCTCAAGAAGTTTCTGCTGGGAAGAAGGATTGAATTAGCTGTTGGACTCCAGATGATGTGTTATGCCTTCGCAGAATGTTTCTCTGCATTTTGCTCACACCTAGAGACTGCCTGAGATGGAGATTAAGAGCAGCAGACTAATTAATCTTACAGAAGAAGTTTCAAGGCAGTTGAATGTTGAGGCAGCAACATGGTTACTGTTGGGGGATTTTAGCAAGATCTACATTAAGAATCAAGACCAAGCAGTGGAGAGCAGAATGATTTAAAATGTTTTGAGTTTGGCCAGAAAGGAAGCTCCTATAAAGCTATGGACTGCAAAGATAGAGCTGAGGAGATCTTGATTGCTCTACAGAGAATAGAAAAGATAGCTTGATGGTATCACATGAAGCAGCAGGAGTCCACCCTTTAAGTCTCAAAATTGTAAAAGTGAAACACTTTGCCTTGAGAAGAGAGCTCCAGAGTACCATGCTCCAGAATGGTGGCAGCATAGAGAATTTGTTCTTCAGAATGGATTCAGAGTGCCCATTTCACCCCCGCAGCCAAGAGACAAGAAAGATTGGCTGCTGCTCTTACTGGCAGCAGACCTTGGCACCATCCATGTGGTGCTGGTTTTAGGCTCTTGAATAATGCAACTGTTATAGGGTCCAGAAGGCTTCCAACTAGATTTCAGAAGGCCTAGGAGGCTAGGCAGTGTGCCTCTGAGAGTGCAGTGTGTGAAGTTGTGAGTGTGAAGCCAAAGGCACAGTGGAGACCCCAGAAGTTTGGAAAAAGCCAGAAACATGGATCATCTGAGAAAAACTGCAAGGAGGGAGCAGATATGGCTCAAGAGAGAAGCCATGGGAGTTACTACCTCTGGAAGTGCTGCAGGGGTCACTCAAGCCTTTTGGAGTTCATAACTTGTCATAGATCGCCTCAGATGGTGCACATGGGACTACAGGACTTAAAGTTTTTGCCCTGTTAGATTTTGAACTTGCTTTGGTCCCATTCCTTTGTATTCCCCAGTTTCTAACTTTTGGAATGGAAATGTCTGTTTTGTGCCATTGAATATTGGACGTATTTAACTTTCTTTTCATTTGTACAGGAGTTCACAGCTAAGAGTTAGCCTTATATCGCAAAGGAGACTTTGGACTTTTCAGCAATGCTGAATCTGTTAGGACTCTGGAAACTCTTGGAGATAGACTAAATGACTTTTGCATAAAGGAATGTGCATAAAAGTCTTTGGGTGGCCAGCGGCAGAATGTTATGGTTTGTCTGGATGTTCTCCCATGCAGTCATAGGTTTCAGAGGTGGCTGAATCTAGTTTGTGATTGATTTACAGTGCAATGCTGGGATTAACAGTGGGTGACTGTTGGATCAGTCCATTGACTGCACTGCCCTAATCCCAGGAGAATGGATATACTGTAACAGACAGAAAGAGGATTGCTTGCCCTTGATCTCTGTCTCTGTCTGTCTGTCTGCCTGTCTCTCTCTCCCTTTCCTGTTCCCTCTTTGTTTTTGCTGTCTTCCATCACCATGAACTGTTGTCCTCCTGACATCTGTCACCTTGCCTTGTAGCCAGTTGATTATGGACTGAAACCTCTACAAACTGTGAGTAAAATAAACCTTTCCTCCTTTAACTCTGCATATTGGGTATTTTGTCTAAGCAACAAGAAAGTAACTAAGACTCCAAGCTTAAATTGTGTCTGAATATCACTGTGGTGAAGTTGTTCTACAAATGGCTGAATGTGTGTCCGCAGAGAAAAAGGTTTAGGACAGAATTAGATCCAATCAGGTGTCACTGAAAGTAATGGTGAATGGACTTAAAATAGCTCATCTTGATAGAAGACTGAAAAATATGACTTGCCTTTATGCTAATATGAAGCCAGTGGGAAACACAGAGAACTCAGCTGAGAACAATAAGAAAACTAAGGTAGTGTCACACAGTCAAGGCTGCCTAGACACTCTGAGTTTAGAACAAGAGGGAAGTTGTCCAAAGAGACTGCCTCAAAGAATTATTGTATTATTAAAGAGAACCTGGACTGAAAAGACAACCAAGTTAGTACTAAAAAGTCTTATTTCATTCTTAAGAACACGAAAAGAAATTAGATAATGTTTTTTAAATAATTTAATCAATAATTTAATCAATTTTTTAATAATTTCAATCAACATCATTTTATGTTTGTATGATAAGGTCTGAAGAGGACTTTGTTGATTGTTGCATATTTTTCTCTACTGGATCTGTGTGGAAGCACTCCGTAGATTCTCCTGTTTCCAATCTGCTCTAGTATATTCTCAATCTTCGCACTAGGGAGCTCTTTGTTTTTTGAATATTATTAGTACTTGTTTGCAGTACATAATGATTACATTCACTGTAGGGAATTGGTACATATATACAACACATTTCAAATCTTTTGTTTCTCTTCCTTCCACCTCCTTTTTATTTCTAAAGCATCAAAAATTTATTTATTTATAAGAGTTCATAAAGTTAACTACTGTATGTACAGCTTGAAAACCATACTGATAGGATAAAGAACATATGAAATATATAAAATAATGGTACCAAACCAAAGTATACTTTTAATAAATTGTTCATGCCGGATTGCAATACCTTTATCTCTGGCTATCTCTTGCTGTTACATGCCTTTTATTTCATTTCTATATATATTCAAATAAGAGAAGCCATGGGATACTTAAGCTTGTGTGTCTGAGTTACTTCACTTAACATTATGGTCTCAAGGTGCATCCTTGAATTTTCTACTTAAGAGCTTCTGAAAGCATTAGATAGAGTCTCTGCTTTCTTCTCTCCCACACCTTAAACCAGAAAAAAGGCTCAATAACTTCTGTGAAATGAATGATACGATCTTTCTATTTTCCCATTGATCATACTCTCTTGCTCTTTATTTCCTTCCCTAGTGAGTAAAGTTCATGATCTTACATTTGAGCAACTGTCTTACCAACATCCTAAATTACATGGTCCCATTTATTCTTCTGTTACATTATTTTATTCTCTCTCATTGTGAGAGAATAAAATTCTATGTCCTTTATGTCCTGAAACTTCATGATGCATGACATGGTATGAGTCTTTTTTATTCTTTCCAGATGAATCCTTCCCATCTGGAAAGTCACTTTTTTGTTTTGTTTTGTTTTCAGTTTTGAGACTTTTTTTTTTTGAGACTTTTTTTAAAGTAACTATTTCTTACCCAACTCTATCCTCTCCTCCCTACATTTTCTCTACTCGGAATTTTTTAGTAATTACTTTTTAGTAAGAGCCCTAAATCGACTCTTTAACGCTATCTTTTCTCTCTCATTGCCTTTTATTTTACTTTTAAGAGACTTGACTATATTTATATCTACTTTCTAGATTTCAATACTCTAATGATTTCCTTCTCTGCTACCATCTATTATCTTCCAAGAGCTCTTTCATGAGAATGAAATGTTTTAAATGTTTACCTTTTTTGGTAGTATTTAGTTTCTTGGTTGTCTCTCTTTCTTTCTCTGAGAATATTAATTATAGGAATATTTTTTTTCTTGAAATTTTTTTTATCTCCTATGTTCTCTCCTTCTCCTCTGAGTAGAGTTACTTACTCTGTGGCTTTAGTCTCTATATTTCATGTTACAATGTCTAGACAACCTTGTCTGTCTACTAGCATTTAAAAGTAAGGAACTGAAAAAGTAAAGTAGAAACTCTATGCCAGGGTTCACAATCTTTTTCTATGAAGACCCAGATGATAAGTATTTTGGGTTTGGTGATCTGTCACAGCTATTCAGCTCTACCATTGTAAGGCAAAAGCAGTCACACACAATAAATGCATAAATAAATGAGTGAGACTGTCCTAATAAAACTTTATTCTGAACACTAAATTTGAATTTCATATAATTTTCATGTACCGTGACACAGTTTTCTTTTTTTAAAAAAAAATTTCTTGTAACAGAGTCTCACTGTACAGTTCAAGCTGGCCCTTGAACTGATTATGTAGCTCAGCCAGCCTCAAACATAGGGCCTCAATCCTCCTGTCTTGTCCCAAGTGCTGAGATTACAGGCAAAAGCCACCATACCTAGCTTGATTTAAAAAAAAAAAATCATGATAGAATAATGTCTCTAAAGATGTCTGTATCCTAGTCCTTACAAACTCAGTATGTCACCTCATGTGGCAAAGGGGATTGAGGTTTCAAACTATTAACACTGTTTATCAGTTAAGTAGGGCGATTACCTTGGATTATCTCATCATTAAATGCAATCATAAAACTTTTTTAAATGACAAAAGGAATAACAACAACAAAAAGTCATAGTGTTGCAATGTGAGGACTCAACTTATTTTTGCCAACTTTTAAGACGGAGGGGACCATGAGTCAAGGAATACGGGTGGTCTCTGTAGCTGAACAAGGAAGAAAATGGATTCTCCCCCCAGATACTCCAGAAAGAAAGCCCACCCTGCCAACATCCTGATTTTAGGCCCGTGAAACTTCTAGCCCACAGAATTGTAATATAATATATTTGCATTCTTTTGAAGAACTAAACTTACAGTAATTTGTTACAACAGCCATAGAAAAATAATAGAATCATTTAAAAATGTAAAAATTATTATAAGCATGCACAGGCCATAATTATTGACTCTTGGTATAGACTCTTGATCCAGATTCCAGAGGACTGAACCTCAGTTACATCACTTACTGACTTTAATATTAGGTAGGCAACTCAACCTCTTTGTGTCTGGGTTTCCTCATCTGTAAAATGGTAATAACAATATTTACATCACAGGGCCACTGTAAAGATTAAGTGAAATATTACATGTAAGACACTTAAAATATTACCTAGACCACAGTATTATTTAATAAACTCAGTATCAACAGAGGAGGCAAAGAGGAATAGCTTTACATGAAAATTTTTGCCTTATTTCATGTTTGTCTTGAATTGCCATGCTAACAGATTCCTTCTTAAAGTAATTCTCTAATTTCTGTAACCATTAGAAAACAGCAGTGGTCTGGTTGCAAGGAATTACAAAACAAATCAGCACTCTTACAGTGTCTTTCAGGCTTTACTCACTATGCCTAAGGTTTGGGTTTTCTCCAGTTAGCTAAGTCAGTTATCATTCAATCATCTGGCTGTCAGCTTCCAAATGGGTCTTGACTTCACTTTTCTGCTTTCATCTCCTAACTCTCTTGGTCTATGTTGATTTACGCTTTTAAAAATGCCTTTCTTGCTGTTTTAGTATCCAGAAGGAACAGCCTTAAATAAACACGACTAACTTACATTTTTTACCAGAAGTCCTAAATTTAAAAAATTTCAGAATAACTTCAAATAACCAGGATAAAAATCACATACTTCCCTCCACATACACATTTTTAAAGAAATTTTAACTCACCTTCTTCAAAAGCCACTACTAAATGTTGCTTCTAATAGTATAGTGTAACACTTTACAAGGGCATTATCTAAAATAGATTAGTTTCTAGTAAAATAACTGACAAATTAGAATTTAAGTTTTGGCTGGAGATTTAGCTCAGCGGCATAAGCACCTGCCTGGCAGTGTGAGGTCATGAGTTCGATCCCCAGTACCAAAAAAAAAAAAAAAAAAAAAAAGAATTTAAGTTTTGGGCCTGCAAATAATTTTGCACAGTTTTGAGAGCTGTTTGTGTTCTGAATCAGAAACATACAATTTTGAAAAGTAATTATTGAAAAACATGCATGTCAAAAACATTATGAAACAGCTTCTATATCTGATGTTTTCTCTTGAATACTTGCAAAAAAGTAATTCTAATTCATTTATCTACTCATGCATAACTAAAAATTGGGTCCATAGCACTCCATGGGTCCATTGCAGTTGTATGTTCGTAAAATGAATGATAGGCTATAGCAAGGGACCTACATTCCTATCTTTTTAAACCGTATCTTTAGTCATCAAGGAATCCATCAAATGCAAGATTCGTAAGATTTTCACAACCATAGTTAAATATTTTGAGAATATAAGAATTCTATAAGAATTGAAAGCAGCCTATGAGATAAAAAGAGGAGCAAGACCAATAGTTATTAAGAAACTACCTTTTGCATATCCCATCTATCTAATAGAATTCTTCTAATAATAATGGGTGGGATCAGCTTCTCATCATCAGGTCCCAAAAATGGGGTATAACAAGTTTGGGAAACTCAGGAACAACTGACATACAGAAAGTCCAAAGTAAAATTTATATTATAATTGTATATCTTAGGTGCCATTCATAAAATACGCTGTTGAGTGAAATAGTAGACTTTTAGTGGTTGACACATTAGGCTTAATAAAGAGACTAAATAAGGGTAAAAATAAGAAGTACCAAATAAAATAATAATAATTCAAAAATTTGGGGGAAATTTTATATATATTATACATGTAAAATCACATAATTTCATTTAAATGAATACTTTTTAAAGCAAAGAATTAGAACTATGTCTATTCATTTATAAGGTTGTCTAGGCTTTTAATAAAAAAGCCAATTGCAAATTTCCCCTATATAAAAACAAAAATTTTTAATCTAAATCTTTGTGTATACATTGCATTAATAAAGAAGAAAGTGTAGAAAGAAATAAAGCAATATTTTACCATGGGCAATCTAACAGCAACTGATGCTACCACCAGTAACTATTCCTGAATTTTCTCTCCTTCATAGCTGTTCTCATCCACTAGGGGCCCAATCTGAGGAGAAGCTATGTCTGATGTGATTACTACATAACCCTTGCTTCACCTTTCTCTGGTCCGTCCTTTACCACAGCTGAGTTGCAGAAATGACCCTGCAGCTTGGAGGCTCTTCTGGTAAGGCATTGTGGTATATGGCAATTTTCACAAAAAGGGACAGGCCTAGAGCCTGGGCAAAAGTCGAAGACCAAAAGCATCAGTAGGAGGCAGTGAGTTGGAGAGTAGATCAAACTGTTGGCAGTGCCTACTGCTAAACCAAAATTCAAATATTATTCCCTCCAATCACATATGTCAAAGAAAGAAAATACTTGGTGAATATGATAAGTCCTCACTGTTCTGACAAAAATTTAATCTATTAGTGGCTGCACTACAAGGAAATGCAGCATGTTCTTTTAGTAAAGAGTTTAGTATACTATAGATTCTTTATAGCTACTAAAGAATAATAATACTACTTGGAGCAAAATAAGACCAAAAGATTCTTTTGGCTGGGCATGATGACACACACCTGTAATCCTGGTACTCAGGAGGCTAAGTTAGGAGAACTGCTGCAAGTTGGAGGCCTGCCTAAGCTACACAGTGAGTTCAAGGCAATCTTACATTATATAAAAAGATCCTGTCTCAAAAAAAAAGTCTGTCAGATGTTTTTATGTAAAACGAACACTTGCTGAATAATTTTCAGAGTCAGAAATCATGACTGAGACACAAAAATAATTCTGCAAGATGTCATTAATAAAAAATGAGTCAAATAAATAGACCATGTATACTGCATATGTATATATTTATCAAGTAGGTATGAAAAGTGAATCCAATATGTATCCTCTTTTGTCTATATAAAGACTCAGATATATGGGGGCCAGGGATTTAGCTCAGTGGCATAAGTGCCTGCCTGCAAGCGTGAGGTCGTGAGTTCAATCTCTGGTACCAAAAAAAGGACTCAGATATATGAATAATTCTATCTCGTCATGTTTTCACAAAGCTAATGATATATTTTATTCTACTCTTTTTTTAAACATTTTCTTAGAAAGAAGCCAGCCATCTCATTTTATGTTACTTTTTAAGAACAAGTGGATTCAGTTGTTCATTCAACAAATAGTTATTGAACGTCAGCTGTGTACTATAGTTCTTTGCTTTGGAAATATAGCTGGAGGCAAAAACAGATAATAATTCATAGAGCCAGTACCCTACAGACAGGAAACAGTCAATAAAAGGTGAAGCATATAACATAGCATGTACAATGGTGATCAGCACTATGCAAGAAAATAAGAGGCACAGAGACTATCACAGGAGGAGAAAAACTTATCATTTAAATGTGGTCAGGTGAAACCTTGCTAAGGACAGGAAATTTGAGCAAAGAATTGAAAGAGGTGAGAGAAGAAAAGTAAGAGTATAGTTTTTTCCTACTTCACAATATCTGTTGTACATTTTACAGTACATAAAATGGAAAAGAAAAAAAGGAAATGGGGTGGAGGAAAAGAATAAGGAAGCAAGAGAAAAGGAAAAAAGACAAGATAATTAAGATAGTTTTACTACTAGTTTCTTTCAGTTTATTGAAAAGAAAGGTTTGTGCTAATATCATTTGGACAATTTTTTATGCCTATATCTTGTACTCTGAATAACTACTTTGAAGATAACAATACACAATGTATAAACTATAGTTATTTCCTATTAGTTTTGAAATTGTTTTATTTTTTCCATAAAATAAATAAAAACACAAGAATATCTGGGAGGAGAGAATTACAGCCTGAGAGGTTCAACATTTACAGAAGCCCTGAGCCAAGATGCATCCTATTATGTCTTCAATGTCATCCTCTACTCTTCTGCCTCTCCTTCACCCAATCAGGCACTAGTATCCTTTCTGTTATATAAGTATTATTACCCTGGGAAGTGGAGAACCAGGGAGGTAGGCAGGCCAGTAGAAGTGCCTCAGAAGGGACCTCAGGCAAACAACTACTCTGGAGCAATAATGTCAACTAGAACTTTCTGCAATGATGGAAATATTGTATATGTGTGTTTTCCAGTAAGTACTATTAGTCACAGGAGATTATTAGTTAAAAACTGGCTATGTAACCTCAACACTCTTAGAAGACTGAGGCAGGAAAATCACAAGTTCAAAACCAGCCTGGACAACTGAGTGATTTAGTGGGATTTTGTCTCAAAATTTTTTAAAATTTTTTTTGTTTGTTTGTGTTGATACCAAGAATTGACCTAGGCAGATGCTGCACCATTGAGCATATCTCCAGCCTCCCAAAATTGTTTTTAAAAGGGCTTTGGCATGTAGCTTAATGGAAGATCCCGGATTCAACTCCCCAGTATTGCCCAAAAAAGAAGGTGTCTATTGTGACAGAAGAACTGAAATTTTAATTGCATTTTATTCTAATTAATAGAAGTTTATTTAAAATAGTCAAATGTTTCTCATAGCAAGCACACTGACTAATATTAATTCTATTGCAAGATCTTGAAAACACAGGAATTTATGATTAATAGAAATACTTCATTTCTAAAGAAAAATGTTTAATTTTCTAAAGTTCATCAAATGAGAATTTAATGACTAAATATAGCAATTAGGATAGCTTTACTTAATCATCATAAAACATGAATTAGCCATTATCACTGTCACCCTTTGGCTCCTGCAGGAAAAGCTGCTGCTATTAGATTTTCTTATGTTCACCTAAGTAGTTCCCTCTGGATGACCTTTTAAAATTGCTGAAATAACAGTTCAGAATCTTTAAAAATGCTTTGAAATAAGTTGTGTTTCGTGCTGGCAAAGGTTTTCTTCTCAACTTGTTTATTTTCTGCTGACATACATTAATATGCACATGTAAAAGTACAAACAAAATAGAACAAATGGGATATGGTATAATATACTATATATCTGTACGTTATTAAATTCTAACAGACTACAATCAAAGACTGTAATTAGTAGAATGGTTTAGGAGATATTTTTGGGAACTTCATTCATATGACTTCATTTTCCAGCAAACTGAGAATAGGCCAAACGTGGTGGCTTATGCTGTACTCCCAGCACTCAGGAGACTGAGGTAGAAAGACCATCATGAGTTCGAGGCCAGCCTGGGCTACACAGTGAGTTCAAGGCCAGTCTGCACTTCAAAGCAAGACCCTGTCCCAAAATAGCCAACAAAAAACAAAAACAGGAAGTACTTGTTATTTCAAGATACGCAAGGCCAATCTTTAAAAACTACTCTAATAAAACTGTATGGGGCCTAAGAAAGAGGCACATATATATAGACTTTACCAAAAAGATGACTATTACAGCTACCCAAGAAAATCAACAGCACTCAGAGAGGATGAAAGCCAGTTACTGAAAAATTTATTGCTTGGTTAAAATTCGGTTTACAATTCAAAGGAGTTTTAAAACCTCTGCGCTGTTATGAAGCTTTATGAGGTTTACAGAGGAGATGAAAACAGAAATAAAAAGATCTGACAAACAGAAAATGCCAAAGATATTTTCAGCATTATCAGCAAGGATTTTTTGCCCCATCATTACTGCTTACCTTATCCCAACACAACTAATTTTGATTTAACTGGCTAAAAAGACAACTGTTTCGTGGGGTCCCATGTTAAACCTGAATGTTTGATGGGCAAAGCTGAATAGAATAAATTTTTGATATTTTTAAAAACCAGAATGTAAATTCCTAAAAGGTAGAAGTTTTTAATAAGTACTCTTAGCACTTAAGACAGCTTGGGTATATATTTAGTACAGAGTCAATAAATATTTACTAAATGAATAATCTGATCAAAAAACTTCGGTAAACAATCCAAATTATGATTAAAAAAAAGAAGACTTATTTTACTTATCAAATGTTTTTCTTTTACCATCTATATAACAAAGATGTTTTAAAACCTTACTGATAATTCACAGAATTAGTCAAATCTTCTATATTCCTTTTTAAGAACTCTATGACCTTGTTCACCTTTAAGAATTATTCTAATAATAATCTAAAATGAAAGAGAAAACCTGAAACCTGTTGAAATGGAATATAATAGAGTACTGAAATAGTGAAATTACTACTAAAAAAACTGTAAAATTGATGGATGATTCTAGATTTTCTGTAGTTTTCTTACATCTTTTCTAGTTTTCTTTTTCTTTGTTTCTGTTTATTTTTGTTTTACTGTCAAATCCTTCACTTTTAAAATTAAATAAATTGAAGTGTTATAAACTGTACTGCATTCTTCAAATTTTATACTAATAGTGGAAATTTATCTTAAAATCAAAATTTAATACACATTGGAATGTTTGCTGAAATGCTGTTTACTGCAAAAGTCCCAGTATTTGATCAACTAACATTGAAATTTAAATTAGGTCTGAACTCAGGAAATTGATCTTTATAATATTTTAACATGATGATGTTTGTCATTATGTATAAAACAGTTATTTTGTACAGATTTAAAAGTCTATAACTCACAGTCAAATTTCGATCCCAGATCTGTATGCTTCCATTCTGGCAGGCAGCTGCTATGAGGTTTCCATCTCTACTGTATGTACATGTAGTAGGTATGACTTTTTTACCCTGCATTGTCCGTGGCTTAAACACACTTTTTTGCTTCTTCGGATTTTCAACCTCCCATAATCTCACAGTCCTAGAACAAAAAGGGGGATTTCCTTTTATAAAAAGAAAGAAGTCTAAGAGAGGAGTCCATAAAAACTGCTTCATCTTTTAAATACACATTTCTAATAATTATTGTAAAACAATTATATCCTACCAATATGTACAGTTTTATGCCTTTATGTATCAGTTAAAAAATAAATTTTTCCAGACATAGTGTCACAAGCCTGTAGTCCTAGCACTCAAGATGCTAAAGCAAGAGGACTTGGAGCTTGAGGCCAGCCTGACCTACACCATGAGGTAAAGGCCAACCTGAACTATATAGAGCCCTTGTCTCAAAAAACCAAAAATAAATGAGTAAATATGTAAATAAAATTTTAAAATTTTATGTAGAACTAACTTTTAAAGCTAAATGATTTTTATTATTCTACTAACTGATTTAAAATTAACTTTAAAATAAAACAAAACTACAAAATATTTTTCACTCATAGTTATTCATAGAAATAAAATGAACCATGAGAACTGTGTTATCATCAAATCGAAAAGCAAGTGGCAAATTCTACTTTAAGTCTATTATAGATAGAGATGCTCTCTAAAACAGTAGTCTCCAAACTCTTCTAACATACTCCTGCTGAATATATGGTCCCTGTATACACATATTAATTTGTAAATTACTTAAATATGTTAATGTACATATACCAGAAAACACACTGAAAATAAGTCACTAAAAAAGAATTATGCCCTGCTCTAGGATCTCAGATCTGATACCTCGGGGGTAAAATATTAGTACATCTGTCTGTTCCTGAGCTTTTACTAAGATATAAGCCACAGAAATCTAGGAATAGAGCAGGTACAGAAGGTCCTCTTACTCACAGCCCTAGGGGAAGATGCACTGCCACCAAGGGACAGTAGAACAAAAGAAAAACAAAGATAAGGTCAGTAATTTCTGGTAGAAACTATGCAAGCAAAAGTACTATAGAACAACATCTTTAACGTTCTGAAAGAAAAAGTCAATCCAACATTCTACAGTCAGTGACAATATATTTCAAAAATAAATAATAAATAACAGTACATAAATAATAAATAAAAGTAAAAAATGATACAAATAGAAATGAGTGTTGCTAAAAAAAGGTAAATGTAAAACATGTATTTTTTAAAAATGTTTAAATCTATTTAAGAAATAAGGGCTAACGCAAAATTAGCATCTATGTACAGTGAGGTTTATAATATGTCCAAGTAGATAAAATACATAATATATCAGAAAGACCAGGAAGTTTTTTTTTTTTTCCATTTTATTTTAAAGAGAATAAGACAAAAGAGGTCAGTACAGAGCAGATCGGAACCGGACAACATAGGCAACACAATACTTAACATTAAGACAACTGGACATCAACAATAGCTATCACAATATTCCTTTCCCTGCTATAGTTGAACGTAGTATCAAATACAATAATATCAAACATAACAAAAAGTATAAAACCATTCAAAGAGTAAAAGAATTACAGGGCATTCTGAACCAAATAACAGAGAATGATCAATGGGTACTGTAATACCTCATTTTCGATAAAAAAAATTCTGTTTAAACTATCACACATATTCAAATCCCAGTAAGACACAATGTGATAGATAGAACCAATGGAAACAGAAGAATAGAAGCTTGGTAAGACTTGTTAGAAAGACGGTATTAAATCAGCAATAGCTGTCATAATGTTTTGTTCTCTTCAAAACAGCTGTTCATACCATCACGTATAATAAAGTCAAACAAAACAGAATAAAACTATTCCAACTGATAAATGAAAACATTGAAAGGCTTTGAAGCTATGAGATGGGGACTCATGATTACCATAAAATCTTATATACTCTTAGCAACTCTCATACTAGGGAGACTATACTGTATTTACACATGTGAGTTTGGTTTATTTTGCTTATGAGAATGGTCTCAAGTTGTGTCCATTTATTTATAAATATCTCAATGTGATCATTCTTTATAGCTGAGTTGTACTCCATTGTATAGAAATACAACTTTTTTATCCATTCCTCAGTTGATGGGCACTTAGGCTGCTTCTAAGATCTGGCTATTACAAATTGTGCTGCTATAAACATGGGTGCACATATATCACTGTGGTATGATGTTTTCAGTTCTTCTGGGAATATGCCTAGAAGTGGAATAGCTGGGTCAAAAGAGACCTCCAGACCCAGCTTTTTGAGGAATCTCCAGACTGACCTCCACAGCGGTTGCACCAGTCTACACTCCCACCAACAGTGCAGAAGAGTTCCTTTTTCCCCACAGCCTTTCCAACACTTGTTGTTGGTAGTGTTTTCTATCTTGGCCAATCTTTCTGGAATGAGATGGAATCTCAGTGTGGTTTTAATTTGCATTTCTCTCATGACTAATGATGATGAACATTTTTTCATGTATTTATTTGCCATTCGTATTTCTTCATTTGAAAACTGTGTATTCATTTCAGATGTCCATTTTTGGATTGGGTCTTTGAATTTCGAGAGTCTGATTTTTTTTAATTCTTTATAAGTTCTAGACAGAAGTCCTTTGTCTGAGGGACTGTCCATGAAGATATTTTCTCAATTTGTGGGTTTTCTTTTCACTCTGCTGGAAATCTCTTTTGACGTGCAGAAACTCTTTAATAAGATGTGGTCCCAGTTATTGATTCTGGGAAGTATTTCCCATGTAGTTTGATTCTTGTTCATGAATTCTTTTCCTACCTCTATATCTTTGAGATTTTTACTCACTTTGTCTTCCAGCAGATTTAGTGTTTCTGTTTTAAGATTTAGATCTTTGATCCATTTAGATTTTAGTTTAGTACATGGTGATAGGCATGGGTCTAGTTTTAGTCTTCTGCATATGGATAGCCAGTTTTTCCAGCACCATTTGTTAAAGAGACTGTCATTCTTCCAGCGAGCATGTTTGGCCCCTTTATGAAAGATAAGGTGGTTGAGTGAGTTTGTGGTTGTGGTTGTATCTTCCAATCTATTCCATTGATCTTCAGGTCTGTTTTTATTCCAGTACCATGTTGATATTATTACTGTAGCTTTGTAGTATAATTTCAAATCAGGGATTGTGATGTCTCCTGCCTTGCCTTTGTTGCTTTGCTATTCTAGGTCTCTTCTGGTTCCAGATGAATTTTAGGAGTGATTTCTCTAGATCTATGAGATATATTAGTGGTATTTTGATTGGGATTGCATTGAGTCTGTATAGTAATTTTGGGAGAATGGCCATTTTCACAATGTTTGTTTTTCCTATCCATGAACAGGGGATGTCTTTCCATTTTCTGAGGTCCTCTTTGATTTCCTTTTTCAGGGTATTATAATTTTCCTTGTATAGGAAAGACCAGGAAGTTTTGACTAGATAAAGATATACTTTACAAATTCTAGAGCAATCTCTAATGCTTAATGAACATGTAATAATGAAGACAAAATTTAAGGAAAAATTAATTCTTTTAAAAGCAAGAAAAGATAAGAAATACAAACAATATGATGAACACAAAATAGCAACATGATTGATATTAAATCCAACCTCATCAATAATTACATAAATTGCAAATGGTCTAAAGCTCTAATCAAAAGACAAAGATCATTAGATTAGATTAGGTTAAAGCAAGATCCAAGCAGATTCTGTCATTAGAACAGATAGACAGACGGATGGATGGATGAACAGACAGGAGATGAAAAGAGAGTACATGCAAGTAAGAACAACAAAAACCCTGGAATGACCACTAACGTCAGACAAGGTGGATTTCAGAAGAATAAATAAGACCATAGGCTAAAAGAAAAATTTCAAAATGGTCTACTGAGTCATGATTATCCTAAACATACCTACCCTTACTAACAAGGTATTAAAATATGAAAGCAAGTTAGAAACAGGTAAAAATAGAAAATCCATAATTATAGCTGTACACTGTAAGACACCTCTTTCACTAATAGATACTTTTCATCTATAAGTATAAAAAAGACCTGAAAAACAAGGCCAATGTGAGCTAATTAACATTTATAGAACATTCAACAAGTGGATGAACATTCTTCTCAAATGTACAGTAAACACTCTCATTAAGACAAACAATTTTCTGGACTATAAAATAAATATAAACAAATTTAAATGGCTAAAAAGACAAAGTACATGAATTAACAAATATAAAATTAAATAAGCAATCAATCAATAACAAGAATATACCTGGAAATGTATCTTTTCCAAATGTTTAGAAGCAAAGAAATACACTTCTAAATAATCTCCACTAAGCCAGCAAGTAAAAAAAAAATCTACCAAGGGGAAACTCATTGCATACAAGTTTCTGGTACATGTTAAGATTTCATTATATAACTATAAAGTTAGCTGTTATGGTTAAAAATGCCACATTAACAGTTACTGTGGTTGGCCAGTTACTAGGCTGTGATAGATGTTATCATTATTGCTAATTGTACTACATTAGCCAAGATGTCATACATGGTGTAATCAGTTTCCCAATGATGACAACACTGTGACTGCCTGGAGTCATAACCATCACCATAGTCCAGTACAAAAGAACACAGTGCATAACCAAATAGCAACTTCCCATTTTTAATAATTTGGGAAAGTAAATCTTGGGATAGACATAAAGACCAAGAAGACTTCTCTAAGGAATAAGCATTTCTTATGGAAACCACAACACTAGGATAAACCTATCTACTATAAGAAATCTACAAGCAACAACACAGAAAATGAAACAAAATAAGAAACAGAACATGACAAGATGCAGAAGCAAAATGTAACCCCTGAACTGCAGGTAACCCAGAATAAGTCCTGAGCACATTGAGAAGAAATTGAAAGCCACACAATGAAACTTTCTGAACCAACAGCAGCACAAGTTAAAAAAAAAAAAAAGAGTGGAGGTGTCTACAGAAAAATGTTCTCTAAATTAAAAAAGAAATGATGAATCTAGAGTAGATGTAGATTAAAAAATTAGATCAACCTAGGAAAACAATGGAAAGCATGAATGCCCAATATAGGAAGGATATGGAATCCATGAAACAGATTCAAACAGACATGCAAGGATCAAGAATTTAACTGAAAGTATACAACATAGACTGAAGACGATAGAATATCAGATTTAGAAGACAGGTTAGCAACCACGAAAGGAAAGATATCTTAAATATTGCAAGAGATCATGGAAAATTAATTCAATGGGGGCAAGATGAAGCAAAGAAGAACAACATAAGTTGATTGCAGTCAATAAGAAAGCTAGAGATAGTGAAAATGCCATTTTAAAAAAACCAACTTCTTCACAGAAGTAATGGCAGAAAACGTCCCTAGCATGGACAAAGAATCTGACATACAAATAAGCAAAGCACATAGAACTCCAGTTAGCAATGATTGGAATAAATCTACACCAAGGTATGTAATAATCAAGATTCCAGAAATTCAGCACAAGGACACAATATTACAAACAACTAGAGAAAAAAAAACTCACCTATAAAACAAAATCCATCAGAATCACAGCACACCTCTCAAAAAAAAAAAAAAAAATCCTCAGACCAAAGAGAAACAGGAGTGAAGACTAAAAGAAAACCACCTCCAACCCAGACTGATGTACCTTGCAAAATTTTCGTTCAGAATTAATGGAGAAATATTTCCATCACAAAAACCGACTGAATATTATCCTTCTTAGAAGTCCTACCATGCTTTTTTTTTGGTTCTATTACCATTGGTTCTATCTACCACATTGTGTCTCATTGGAATTTGAATATGTGTGATAGTTCAAATTTTTTTCTTTTTTATCAAAAATGAGATATAATACCCATTGATCATTTTCTGTTATTCGGTTCAGAAAGCCCTGGAATTCTTTCACTATATGCATGGCTTTATACTATTGTGTTATGTTTGATATTATTGTAATTGAAACTATGCTCAACTATAGCAGAGTAAGAGATATGGTGTTAGATACTGTTGATGTTTAGTTGACTTAATGTAAAGTACTGTGTTGCCTATGTTGTCCTCTTCTGATCTGCTCTGTACTGCCCCCTTTTGTTTTATTCTCTTTTAAATAAAATAAAATAAATAAAAAAATGACTGAAAAGATTAATGACCACCAAACTAGCTAGCCAAAATGCTCTGAAGGTTATTTCTTTTATTTCTTTTTTTTTTTATTTTAAAGAGAATAAAACAAAAGAGAGCAGATCAGAACAGGAAAACATAGGCAACACAGTACTTTACATTAAGACAACCGGACATTAGCAGTAGCTATCACAATATCTCTTTCTCTGCTATAGTTGAGCATAGTTTCAAATACAATAATATCAAACATAACAAAATAGTATAAAACCATTCAAAGAGTGAAAGAATTACAGGGCATTCTGAACCAAATAACAGAAAATGATCAATGGGTACTATAATATCTCATTTTCGATAAAAAAAATTCTGTTTAAACTATCACACATATTCAAATCTCAGTAAGACACAATGTGATAGATAGAACCAATGGAAATACAAGAATAGAAGCTTGGTAGGACTTCTAATAAGGATGATATTAAATCAGCAATAGCTGTCATAATGTTTTGTTTTCTTCAAAACAGCTGTTCATACCATCACATATAATAAAGTCAAACAAAACAGAATAAAACCATTCCAACTGATGAATGAAAACATTGAAAGGCTTCGAAGCTATGAGATGGGGACTCATGATTACCATAAAATCTTATATACTCTTAGCAACTTTCATACTAGGGAGACTATACATATTTACACATGTGAGTTTGGTTTATTTTGCTTATGAGAATGGTCTCAAGTTGTGTCCATTTATTTATAAATATCTCAATGTGATCAAACTGAAGGTTATTCTAAAAAGAGAAAAGGAAGACCACAATTCCAAGAACATGATATAAAGAAGCCTTCAGACAGGAGAAGTAATTAAACAAAAGTAACAGACTGGATGCCAATAAGAGGAAAATGATATGGCAAGGATAAGTGAACAAATATCAGTTAAAACCATCAATGTACATGGTCTCAAATCACCAAAATACACATACTGGCAGATTAGATCAAGGAACAAGATCCAACAATATGATGCATACAAAAAAATACATTAACTCAAAAAGAAATTCACAGACTGATAGTCAAAGGATGTAAAACAATACTCATGTGATGGGAACCCAAGAAAAGCAGGGGCAGATATTCTATTTGTAGACAAGACAGACTGAAAGAGACAGAGGTCACTAAATACTGGTTAACAAAAAACTGTAACAAGAGATAACAATCATAAATACATATGCACCAAATGCCAGTGCACTCAACTACATAAAACAAACATTAATGGACATGAAATATCAAACAAGCACTAACAAAATTGTAATGGGTACCTCAATACTCCACTGTCACAAATAGACATCAACAAGACAAAAAAATTTAAAAAAGAAGTATCAGAACTAGAGCAGGGGCAGAGAGAGGCAGCAGATCCGCTTCCGCCTGCCAGGCACCACCATCAGAAGGCTCCTTCCTGCGGGCAGCCAACAGGAGCAGGGACACATAGCCAGATAAGCCTCATGCACCTATAGGCCACCACTGGAGGCCTACCATCACGGGTACCTGCCACCACCATGGGAGTCCCAGTGTACACACACAGGCTGAGAGAAGCAACCCCAACTCCACATATACCTGGTCATTGGGGAAGCCCGTGTAGCTGCACAGGTCGGGAGAAGCATGTACCACACCTTGCTACCTCCCTGTAAATCTGGGGTCAGAGGACCTCAGGTGCCTGTCCCATTCCCCTATGCCGCTGAGGAGCAGCCAAAGTGGGAAGTGTCTGTGGTCTCACAACCAGTTTTCTGGGAGGAACCCAGGAGAGTGTCAAAAAGATGGAGCAAAAGGCAATCTCAGACCTCCAGTCCACGTAGAACAAGTCTGGGAGATACACTCATGGAAGACAATGGAAGTCACACACCTGAAATCTCTGTGAAGACAGCAACTGAAATAAAGAAATAAATTCATGAGATTGTAAAGACAATCAAATCAAAAATAATGTCTCAGGTAAAAGAAGAAATCAAAAATCCAATGAAAGAATTGTTGAGCATACTTAAAGAAAACAGATAAAAAAGAGGAGCATAAGAAAATGATGGAAACCTTGAGTGAACAACATAGAAAGGAACTAAAATGCATGAAACAGATTCAAAGAAATAGTCAGAAGATTCAAAGAGATAGTCAGAAAATTAAAAAGTCAATCTTTAAAGCTGGCAAAACCACTTGAAAGAGCCTAAAGGTAAACTTTCAGACCTTGAAGGCAGAATCACAGTTAGTGATCATGAGAGGAAAGATCTCTTAAAAATAACAAGGAATCAGGAAATAACAGTTCAACGGCTGCAAGATGATGCAAAGAAAAATAATTTAGGAGTGACAGGTACCAGCAAAGCAAGTGTCAACGCAAATGAAATAAGAAGGCTATTTAAAGAAGTAATAGCAGAAAACTTCCCAACCATGGGGAAAGGATCTGGCATTC
Source organism: Dolichotis patagonum (assembly GCA_004027295.1). NCBI lineage: Eukaryota > Metazoa > Chordata > Mammalia > Rodentia > Caviidae > Dolichotis > Dolichotis patagonum. The sequence continues at coordinate 27,847 of PVJX010003883.1, forward strand.
AGATAAATGAGGCATACAGAACTCCAACTAGCCATAACCAAAGGAAATCTACACCCAGACATATAATAATCAACACCCCAGAAATTCAGCACAAGAACAGAATATTAAAAGCTGCTAGAGAAAAGAAACAGATCACCTATAAATGGAAATGAATCAGAATCACAGCAGACTTGTCAAACACAAATCATCAAGTCAAGAAGAGTTCAGAGTAAGGTGTTTCAAATCCTGAAGGAAAACAACTTCCAACCACGACTGATATACCATGTAAAACTATCTTTCAGAATTAATGGAGAAATAAGATAGCTCCATGAAAAGGAACAACTGAAGGAATTCGTGACCACCAAACCAATTCTACACAGAAAGTTAAACGATATTCTAGAGAGAGATAAGGATGACCATGGTTGCAGGAACAGTAGCAGAGGATTGCTAAACAAGACAGGTAGTTGAATGAATGGGAAAAGTGGAGGGCCAACAGCAGGAGGATAGCAAGGCAGAGACAAACCAAATGTATGCTGGTTGTAACCATTAATGTAGACGGTCTCAATTCACCAATAAAAAGAAACACAGGGAGAGTGGATCAAGAAACAAGATCCATCAATATGGACAAGAGACACATTTAACTGGAAGGAAATTCACAGACTGAAAATCAAAGGAGAGAAAACAATTGCTCCATGCGACAGGAGACCAGAAAAAAACCAAGAGTACACTCAGACCCAAGCCTCCCTCTGTGAGTCAGCACTATTTGCAAACTGAGGAGGGAGAAAACCAGGCCTCACAGAGAGGCAATCCTCACCCAAAACCCAGCACCATGCACAGGCTACTGCCAGCTTGGGGCAAGCCAGACCCTAGCCAAGAGAACCAGGCCTTACAGGGAGGAGATCTCTGTCTGGAAACCAGTGCCATGTGCGGGCTGCTGCCAGCATAGGGAAAGCCAGACCCAAGACTCTCTCCATGAGTCAGAGCCATTTTCAGATTGCAGAGGGAGAAAACCAGGCCTCACAGGGAGGAGATCCCCACCTGGAAGTCACCATCACGCATGGGCAGCTGCCAGTGTGTGGAAAGCCACATCCAAGCCTCTTTCCATGAGTCAGCATCATTTGTGGACTGCAGAGGGAGAGAATCTGGCCCTACTGGGAGGGATCCCTACCGGGAAACCATATCATTTTCATTGTTTTGTTGGGTTGGGTTTTTCTTTTCTTTTGTTTATATTAACTCTGATGGCATGAGCAGCTATTTAAAAGATAGCAAGACATGTTATGGAAGCCATTCTGTATTTATTCCTGGCTTATTTTGATGTCCTTTGTGCATTCATTGTTTTATTTTTTATTGTTTCTATTCTATCCTATTCTATTCTGTTAATATGTCCAATTTTGAAAACAACAAAGACATGTGATAACTATTGTTGATTTCATAGGGTTTGGAAGTCCTGTATCACATATTCTGGTTTATTTTGATTGGTTTTATTCTTTTATTTTCCTTGGTTTTATCCTCTTTAAAATAAAAATAAAAAAATAAAATAAAATAAAATAAAATAAAATAAAATAAAATAAAATAAAATAAAAGCAAGGGTAACTTGCTCATCAACTGCAGAATGGATACAATTGAAAGCTACCCAGCTATAAAGTAGAATACTCTTAAGGCTCTTGGAGGTAAATGGGTGTAACTGGAGATCATGTTCATGGGCAAAACAGTTTGAACTCATAAAAGTAAACCCTAGTACAAAAACAGAAGGAGTTAATCAGATCTAAAAAGCAAAATAGTTATTGTAAAAGTGACAGAGTAGGAAACATCTGGAGGGAAAGGTGTTAACTGCTGTTAATGTCTTATTGTCTTGTCTTGTCTTGTCTTGTCTCTTATATTGTTTTCACAATTTTGTTAGGTTTGGCTTTGTTCTGTCTTGTTTTGTTAGGTTTTACTTTGATGATATGGGCACCTATTGTGAACATGATGGGATGTATTATGGTAATCATGGTTGGTTGCCTATTATCCTGTTTTGAAGTCTTATAACACTTTCATTCATTTGTTTAATTGGTTTTTGTTTTGTTTGATTTTACTATGTATGATGGTATGAACAGCTATTTTGAAGAAAACAAGACATTATGGTAGCAATTGCTGATTTCCTATAATCTTGTTTTGAAGTCCTATCATGCTTTTATTCTTTTGTTTTGATTGGTTCTATTCTGTTCTGTATTTTTAATTTTATTATGTGTGATAGTATGGACAATTTTTTTGAAGAAAATGAGATATTAAACACTGTTCATTTCCTATTGTCTGGTTTTGAAGTCCTGTAATGTTTTCATTCTTTTCAACGGTTTTATATTATTTTGTTATGTTTGATACTATTGTGTATGAAGGTACGGTCAACTATGTCAAAGAAAACAAGAGACATTATGGTAGCCACTGTTGATATCCTGTTGTCTTGTATTGAAGTCTTGTGTTGCTTGCATTATTTTGTTCTGATTTACTTTGTTCTGTTCTGCTTTGTTTTATTCTCTTTAAAATAAAAAAAATTTAAAAAATCAGAACTAAACCAAACCTGTGAACAAATGGACTTAATAGATGTCTACAGTATTCCACAATACAACATCAGAATACACATTCTTCTCAGCTGTACATGGGACATTCTCCAAAACACAACACGTACTAACACATAGAACATACTTAAGAAAATGCAAAGGAATTGAAATTTTTCACTGCTTATTATCTAGTCATAGCACAATGAAATTAAAAATAAATGGCAAAAGACCCCTGCAAAATACATAAACACCTGGAAATTACATTAACATCATCCTGGATAATCAATGGGTCACAAATGAAATTAAAGAAGAAATTAAACAGCATGTACAACTAAATGATAATGCCAATACAACATACTGGAATTTATGGAACACAATGAAAGCAGTCCTAAGTGAAATTTATAGTGGTAAATTCTCCAATCAGTAAAACAGAGCAGGCTCAAATAAACAACCTAAGGGTAATCCTCCAACTTCTAGAAAAAGAAGAACAAATCAAACCTGACCCATGAAAGATGGAGGAAATTATAAAGAACAAAATTTAATGCAATCAAGACTAAGGAAACAATACAAAGAATCAATGAACTTAAGAGTTGGTTCTTTGAAAGACTAAATAAAATTGATAAACACTTAGCCAACTTTATCAAAAAGAGGAAAGAAAAAAAGTTTAAAAACAGCAAAGAAAAGATTCAAATTCATGCAATTAGGAATGAAAAGGGTGAAATCACAATGGATCCTGTGGAAATCCAGATCATGAGTATCTACTTTGAGAACTTGTACTCTAGTAAGATGGAAAACACAGAAGAAACAGACAGATTCCTGGATAAATATGAATTGCCAAGAGATATAAAAATTCTTAACAGCACATGACCAATGAAACTGAAAATGTAATTAAAAACATATTAACAAAGCAAAGCCAAAATTCTGATGAATTTAATGTTCAATTCTACAAGAAATTTAGAGAAGACCTAATGCCACTAATGTTGAAATACTCCCAAAGTCACTACTGGAACCAAGTATTACCCTGATACAAAAACCTGAGAAGCAACTCAAGCAAAAAAGAGAACTATAGGCCAATCTCTGTAATGAACATAGCTGCAAAAATCCTGCCTAAAATACTGGCAAACACTGCAGCAAATCATCAAGAAGATTATTACACCATGACGAAGTAGGATTTATATCAAGAATGTAGAGATGGGTCAACATATGCAAATCAATAAATGTAATATACTGTAGCAACAGAGTCAAAGGCAAAAATCACATGATCATCTCAGTAGATGCAGAAAAAGCATTTGACAAAGTCCAACACCCATTCATGATAAATATCCTACAGAAAATTAGAATAGATGGCCTTCATCTCAATCTGATAGAGCTGGGCATGGTGGCACACACTTATAATTTCAGCACTCAGGAGGCTGAGGCAGGAGTACTGTTGCAAATTCAAGACTAGCCTGAGTTATAAAGTGAGCTCAGAGCTGGCCTGAACTGCATAGTGATACCCTGTTTCAAAAACAGATTTTTAAAAAAATCAATATCATAAAAGGCATCTATCACAAACCAACAATCATACCAAATAGAGAAAAACTGAAAGTTTTTACTCTAAAATCAGGAACAGGGCAAGGATGTTCATTGTTCTCTATTCTCCAAGATATTACTAATATTAACATGTTTTATTCACATTTACCTCTTTAATCTATCCAATGCTTGTTTGTTGTATACACTCACCCAAAGTATTAGCCAGTTAAATAGTACCCATATTATAAGTTTTCCACTTCTACTTTGGAAGGGTATTTGTTCTAAAATAAACTTCAATTTGCTTTGAACTAAAAAAATTAAATGAGAGAAAAATAAAATGCAATGTAATGTTATGGCATTTTTAGCTAAAACAGGGCATAAAAGAAACATACAGAATTAATTATATTTACTTTATTTTATTTGTTTCTTTCTCTTTCTCCCCCTCCCTCTCTTCCTATTTTTGCAAGTTTGGATCCTGGGTAATTGATTTGAGGTCTTCCAAGAAGAAATGCACCATTATCAATAGACTAAAATGAAAAAAAAAAAGTATAATCTCAATTTACGAAAACTAAGAATTTGAAAATGTCAATATCCATTCATTATTTTAAAAACAAAACAAAAACTAAAAATAGGAGAGGGACCAGCAGGCCTAACTGGACTATGCTCAGCAGCTCCGGGCACAGAACAGAGCCTGGAATCCACCCCTGGGCCCTGACCACGTGCGCTCCCAGCCATGGAATCCCAGTGCGCATGGGGCAAACTTGGAACTCCGCTCCCAAGCAGTAAGATGAAGCCATCCCAGGACGCGTGAGAGGGATCAGCGGGCCTAACTGGACTACACTCAGCCAACTCCAAATAGGTAACAGGGCCTAGAATCCACCCTTAGGCCCTGACCGTGTGTATCGCTGCAGAATCCTAGCTCACAGGGCAAACTTGGAACTCTGCTCCCAGAGGAACCTTGGACTACAGTGGATTATCTGTGCTAGCTTGAAGGGAGATTAAAAGACTGCTTGCCCCAAACAGAAGATCTCAGCTGGCTCCAGTCAGTGTGGTGAGTATGCCCCTAAAATAGAGGTGTATAGTGGCTAAATAGGGCCAGTAGTAAAGCTCCCTCCAACTTACTGTAAGACCTTGTAAGTCTGCCAAGAGTGAGGGTGACCACTTCCTACACACAGAAAACATCAGGCAGAGGGAGGAGTGTGGCGAGAAGGACTCCCCCAACTTGGAGAAAATCAAAAGGGCTTAAGAGACACACAAGCACATAATAGAGACACAGTAAGGCCTCAGCCGACACAAACACTATAGACAGGGAGATTTGATGACCTGGAATAACCTGAAGATAAAGTACTAGCAGGAACTAAAAGTTGACCTACATTAATACTACTAGGCTTGTCAGCCCAGGAAGAATATAGGACTCACCCAACAGGCCTTGCAGCAGGAAGTCAGGCGACTGGCCCACCTATTCATTGTGGGACCCAGCAACTGGACAAACATCAACCTTACAGTAGGACACCAAGATACACACTACCAACAGTTCACACTAGCGGGTCTGAAGGACCAAACACTAACTCACAAGGGGAAAATGGCAAAATGAAAAAGCAAAACGCAATCTCAAACATCTAGTCCATCAGCAGCAAGCACAGGAGAAATTGAATTAGAGGTCTTCCAAGAAGAAATGCACCATTATCAATAGACTAAAATGAAAAAAAAAAAAAAAGTATAATCTCAATTTCCAAAAGTAACACACCGGAAATCTCTGAAAAGATAGCAAATGAAATAAAAAAACAACTCCAGAAGGCCATAGAGGAAATCAAATTAGAAGTACTCTCCCATGTAAAGATAGAAATAACAACCTTAGTAAAGGAGTTGCTCAGCACAGCTGAAGAAGAAAAAGAGAAAAAAAAGTACAGGAGCATGGGAAACTGATTGAAACCTTGAAAGAACAATATAGAAAACAAGCAGAATTCATGAAGCAAACTGAGACATCCAAGAAACAAAACATTCTACTGAAAGTGTGCAAAACCGTTTGCATGAAGCTGAGGATAGGATTTTTGACCTTGAGGAAAGGACCACAATTACTGATCATGAAAGGACAGGTTTTAAGAATAACAAAGCTGCATGAAATGACAATCGAGAAGCTTCATGATGATGCCAAGAGCAACAATATAAGATTAATAGGCATCGGTGAAGACGCTGGAGTCAATACAAATGACATAACTAAAATATTCACAGAAATAATAGCAGAAAATTTCCCAAACATGGGGAAAAAATCTGATATGCAGGTAAGCGAGGCATATAGAACACGAAATAGTCACAACCAACGTACATCTACACCCAGACATACAACATAAAAACAGAATACTAAAAGCTATTACAGAAAAAACGCAAGACACCTATTGAGGAAAAGCCCATTAGAATCACAGCAGACTTTTCAGCACAAACCCTCAAGTCAAGATGTGATTGGAATGAGATATTTCAAGCCCTGAAAGAAAACAACTTTCAACCCAGACTGATGTACTCAGCAAAACTTTCATTCAAATTTAATGGAGAAACAAGCTACTTCCATGGTAAAGAACAACAGAAGACATTCACGTCCACCAAACCAACCCTAGAAAGAGTACTGAAAGACATACTAGACAGAGATAAAAATGACCACAATCCCCAGAACAACAGAAAGGAATCACCAGGTAGGACAAGCAATTAAATAAGAAAGCAAACAACTAGAACATAAAATGGCAAAGTCGAACCAGTACATACCAGTGACATTCATAATATAAATGGCCTCATTCAACTATCAAAAGACATAGGTTGAAGAATGGATTAAGAAACATGCTCCCACAATATGCTGTATACAACAAACACATCTGGCCCAAAAGGAAACTCATAAATTAATAGTCAAAGGATGGAAAACAGTATTCCATGCAATAGGAACCCAGAAAAAAACAGGAGTAACTGCTCTATTTACAGACAATGTGAACTTCAAACCTAAAATGATTAAAAGAGACAAAGAAGGTCACTACATACTCATAAGTGGAAAAATTCAAGAGGAAGAACTAACAATTATAAATATATATGCACCAAACACAGGAGCACTCAACTATATAAGACAGATACTAATGGACATGAAAAACCAAATGCACAAGAACACAATTATTACAGGGGATCTTAACAGCCCACTGTCACAAAGAGACAGATTAACTAGACAAAAAGTCAGCAAAGAAATAATAGAACTGAATCATACCTGTGAGCAATTGGACTTAGTAGATGTTTACAGAGTGTTCCACGCAACCACATCAGAATACACATTCTTCTCAGCTGCACACAGGACATTCTCCAAAACAAACCATATATTATACCATAAAATGTTCTTAAGTACATGCAAAGGTATTGAAATTATCCCATGTGTCATATCTGACCATAGCACGCTGAAATCGGAAATTAATGGCAAAAGAAATTGAAAAACCTGCATAAATACATGGAATTAAATAACAACCTTTTGAACAACCAGTGGGCTACAGATGAAATTCAAAAGATCATGAACACCTACTTTGAAAAGAATTTTAGCCAGCAACTCTTCAGACAAAGGACTTAACATCAAGACCCCCAAATTCAAAGACCCTCTTCAAAAATAGGCATCTGAGATGAACACACAGGTCTCAGATGAAGATATACAAATGGCAAATAAATACATGAAGACATGCTCACCATCACTTGTCATTCAAGAAATGGAAATTAAAACAACACTGATATTTCATCTCACTCCAGAAAGAATAGCTGCCATCAAGAAATCAACTGATAACAAATGTTGGTGAGGCTGTGGGGAAACAGGAACACTGCTCCACTGTTGGTGGGAGTGTAGACTGGTGCAACCACTATGGAAATCAGTATGGAGAATTCTCAGAAGACTAGGATTGGAAGTTCCATTCAATCCAGCTATTCCCCTCCTAGGTATTTTCCCAGAAAAACTGAAAGGTTCATATCACAGTGATATATGTGCATCCATGTTCATAGCAGCACAATTTGTAATAGCTAAATCTTGGAAACAACCAAGATGCCCATCAACTGCAGAGTGGATGAAAAAGATGTAGTATGTTTATACAATGGAATATTACTCAGCTATGAAGAAGGATGATCTTGAGGCCTTCATAGGGAAATGGAGACAACCTGAGACTATCCTCATTAGTCAAGTAAATAAGAATCATATTTATAAATATCACATTGTGTCTCTAGTGTAAAAAGTAATAAGAAATGTAGGAATAATAAAACCTAAAATGTGTAATTGCTACTGTAAAAAAAAAAAGAGGAGAAAAAAATGCTCTAAAGGATGTAACTGCATGTGTTGAATACTAAAACTAGACCCCTATCTCTCACCTTGCACTACAAGGAAATCAAAATAGATTGAGGACCTAGATGTAAAAACACAGAAACCTTGAAATTGCTGGAAGATAGCAGGGGAAACACTTGACTCCATAGGCCCAGGCAAGTACTTCCAATAGCATAGAAAATAATATAAAAAAACAACAAATGGGATTATATTAAAAAGCCGCTGTACCACAAAGGAAACAATCACAGTTGGGGAAAAAGAGATTAATTATGTCATTAATAGATCATAATGTTGACATTAACTTACTGAGGTGAAAAAGGTGCCTGCTATAGTACAGTGAAACAACTGATTATAAAATAGTATATATGGCATTACCAATTTTTATTTTCAAAAATACATTGATGTATACAGACACCAATAAATGATTGAGAATGGTATCTACCTAATGGTTTTAATATGTCTCTGGGAGTGAGATGTGAGATGGTGTTTGTTTGTTTGTTTGTTTGGTTGGGCTTTGTTGTTGTTGTTGTTGTCATTTCTGCTTGAACTATTCTAAAGTGTTTCTAAATGGAGAAAATTATGAACTGCTATAAGTTAAAGTGGGATTTGGAGGCACAAGCCTATATGCCCAGCACTCAGACTGGGCCAGGAAGATTACCACAAGGTCAGCCTGAACTATATAAAATGAGACTCTATCTCAAAAAAATTGCTCTAAGTATGTGAAATGATGGATATATAAATTAGCTCAATTATAGTAATCATTTCCCTATGTATGTGGTTTCTGAAAGCATGGTGTTGTATGCCTTAAATATATATAATTTTGTCTTAATAAAATATGAGAAAAATCTCTCATCTAAGAATAGAATGTAACTTCCTGAATCTAATACAAGATATCTATGAAAAAGCAACAGGAAATTCTTAATGAAGAAAAGCTAAATGTTTTTTCTTTGCTTGAAAACAAAACAGTAATATGAGCTCTCATCATTTCTATATACTAGATCTATATTATTTCTATATGTTCATTTCTATATACTATTGCCAGCCATTACAATCAGGGAAATTTAAACAAATAAAAAGTCTTAAAAATTAAAAAGAAAAAGTAAAACTATTAAGAGACCACATAACCCTCTATATAGACAATCCCAAGAAAAGACAAAAATGATCCTAGAACTAGTAAATGAGTTTAGCAAGATCAGTAACTATAAATTAATATATTTCTAGTGGCTAACAACAAACAACAGGATATTGGAATAATGAAAATAAGAGCATTCATAACTATGAATAAGTATGAAATCTAACAAGATATGATCACTGGACACTATCTGTACATTGAAAAATATAAAGTATTTCTGAGAGATTTGAGAGAGCTACATAAATAAGATATAATGTACTGATAAATTTGAAGGGGGAACATTACTAAAACATCAAATCTTCTTAAATTAGTATTTAAATTTAATGCAATCTCTATAAATTTCACTTGACCAATGAGGTGAAAATGAAAGGACAGTGTAGGACTTCAAGGAAGTGTAAGACTTCTTTATTTCTTCATCTTCAAGTAATCTCAATATATGTGGGTACAAGCAGCATCCTGGAAGAGTAACATAATAGAAGGTACTTGACCAGCTCTGGAGTGGCTAGGTCTATACTTCTTGATTATTGAGATGTGGGGAGAGAAGGAGAGACAGACACAGAGAGAGAAAAAAGAGCAGTGGCCAACGATGGACTTACATATTAAATATAATATATGATTCTTAAATGTGATATATTGTGATATAACATATATATATATATAAATAAAATATTCTTTGTGTTTCTAAAAATGAATGGTTCTACCACTCCAAACACTTCCCTTGTAATTACCCTTTTATAAAAACTCTTTTCTTCTCCACCTTTAATCTCTGGCCATTAGTGACCTGTTTCCTATCCCAATAGATACAATTTTTCCAGAATGTAATATAACTAGAATAATTATACAGTATGTAGCATTTAGAAACTGGTTCTTTAAACTTATTATAATGTAACTGAGTTGTTGCTATATTATGCATCAGTACCTCATATCCTTTTGTTGCTGAATAAAATTCCAGTGTGAAGAAAAACTACATTTTGTTCATCCATTTATGAAATGGAGGATTTGGAGCTACTGCCAGCTTGGGGTGATTTGGTGATACAGGATGTGTATGTTTATAACAAAAAAAACCTTTTCCTGAAATGGATTTTCAATGTTGTACTCCAGCAGGAATGTATAAGTATTATAACTGCTCCACATCTGCCTCAGCACTTGTAATCAGTTGTTTTAAAGCCATTCTGATAGGTGTGTAATAGTAGTGTATTGTGGTTTTCACTTACATTTATAAAATGATGAATCTCTCCACATACCATAATCATCCATTTCTCTTCTTAAGGAACTATCAATTCAAATCTTTTGCCTGTTTTACATACTGAGAATTTATTATTATTGAATTTTGACAGCTCTTTATTCTGCATATAAATTCTTGTAGAAATGAATATTCTTTCAAATCTGTAACTTATCTTTTCATTTTTAAAACAATCTTTCAAATAACAGACATTTCAAATTTTGATAAAGCCTAGTTTCTCAATATTTTTGGGTATCCTATCTAAGAAATCTTTAACCGAAGCTCATCAAAGTTTCTCTAGTGTCTTCTACAAGTTCTACAATCTATTTAAATTAGTTTTACTGTATAGTATGAATCATGAGTCAAAGTAGATTTTTTTTTCAATCTGGATATCCAGTTCCAGCACTCTTGATATATGAGCATTAAATACCTAAGCATTATTGAATTCACTCTGTATCACTTACTTATTTTACTATATCTTCCACAGTTAAGTACAAAAGGTTGAGAAATACCATGTTTTGTTTCTATCCTCACTTGTGTAGCAGTAGGAATAAATTATAATTTCTTTTTTCTATAACCAAACACTCCAAATGTCAGGTGGTACTTCAGAATTATGATATAAAAAGCCCCATGTAAGCATAAAGTATCATTATCAGGCTTGTTTAAATTTCTTCATTTCTAAAATTAGTATAATAATACAACATTGAGGGTCCGTAAGGATTAAATGAGATTAGACATGTAAACAAATCTAGGACAATACTTGAAATATAGTAAGCACTCAATAAATACTAGCTTACTTGTTTTACTGTTTTCCATAGTTAAGAAGTACAAAAAGTTGAGAAATACCACAAGTGTTTTGTTTCTATCTTCATTTCTGTAGCAGTGGGAATATATTTTGATTTCTTTTCTCTATCACTGAACATCACAAATGTCAGGTAATACTTATGATATAAAAGGTTCCACATAAACAAAAAGTATCATTATTAGGCTTGTTTAAATTTCTTCATGTCTAAAACTGGAATAAGAATACCAACAATGAGGGTCTCTGAGGATTAAGGGAGATTAGGGATGTAAACAAATCTAGGACATACTTAGACTACAGTAAGCACTCAATAAATATTAGTTTCTTTCTGCTCCTCCTCTTAGGCCATAAATAAAATATCAAAACTAACCAATACAACAACTAAGCAATTCCATTTACTGCAGTAGTTTATTAACACATTGAGCTACTTGCTGAAATAATAGGAAGAAGAAAAAACAGTTCACCTAGCAGGTAGATGTATGACATACAAATTTATGCAACATCTGAGAGTGACTAATTATACTTTGGTTTTATGGCTCTGATTCTCTGAATCTCTGCCTAAATACTAGATGCTAAAGTGCTAGACCATTAGGTATCTGTCAAAACATTTTATGCTGAAGAACACATATTTTGAAATGGAGTGGGATCTGGTCTTGAAAAATTAAAACTGTGTTTCATAAAGAAGATTTAAAAATAGAAGAAAGATCTGCCTGAGCCTTACTGGACATAAAATGAAAACATCCAGAAGACAAGAAAAAGACACAGGTGGGGTCATATATTGCCCCAGGCACAAATGCTTTCTGTCTTAGAATTTTGAATTCTATCCAAATACAAGTTCTAAACTTTCTGGCATCTGTTGCATAAATGCATCACAGCATTTGGCAGAAGTCAAGGGAAGCATTAATTCTGCATGGAAATCACATAAGAGATCTTGGTTTAATTTTTCTTGAAAGACTACACAAGTAACTTGAGTGATACAAGAGTCTGCAACTTGGCTTTCTTGGCAGGGCAAATATAAGAAAGATTTCTTTTTTTAAAAAATGCCCGAATATTAAGGTATGTAAATTATACAAAAATGGGAAAAAATTATCTAGCTTTTATGTAACTGCCCAAGAATTCTTATAAACACATATCTGACAACAATTCATATACATGCACTCAGTAACAGCAGTAAGTGTTTATTTAGGAGAAATTTATTTGGTAATAGTGCTTTATACTTATATTTACTGAATCTGTATGATTTTGGAACAAACTCAGAATATTCATTCAATGAAAGGGCTTTTTGAGAAAGGTAAAAGCCTTATGAAATCTGAAGTTAGGATTAGGAATAAAAGCTACAAGAATATTATACCCTTCCACTTCTGGCCAAATGATTTGCAATGAATACATCAGAAAGATTCAATAGAAAAAAGAGTAGTCCTTTCAACAAATGATGCTGAGACAACTGGCTATAACAATGTGAAAAGTTGAATTAGGATCCTTACTTCATAGTACACAAAAATTAACTCAAAATAGGTTACAGACTTAAATGTAGAAAACTTAAAAGAAAACGTAAGAGTATAATCTTTGCCTAAGCAATGAGTTCTTAGATATAGTACCACTGCACAAATGATAAAAAGGGGATAGGAGAAAGAGTAACTTAAAATTTCTTCAAAAATTACAAACTAGGTACTTTAAAAGATACCAACAACAAAGTGAAAAAACAATCCACATACTTGAGGAAAACATTTGCAAATCATGTATCTGATAAGGTACTTGTACTTTAATATATTTTAAGATGTTTACAATTTAATCAAAAGACGAATTGATTTTGTTAACTGGCCAAAGATTTCTACATATATTTCACTAAAGAAGATTATAAATGCCCAATAAGTACATGCTAAGAGGCCTTGCATCAACATTTACTGAAAATCAAAGACACAATGAGATTTACACACCTATTGAAATGGTTATAATCAAGAAGAGAGAAATTGGAAAATACATTTCTAATAGGAATATGAACTGGGGAAGACACTTTGGAAAACAATTTGGAAGTTTCATAAGATACTAAACATATGTGATTTTCACAACCTGCAACTTTACTAATGCTGCATATCAGTTTGAACAATTTCTTTAGGTATCCTATATTTAAGACCATTATCAACAACAAAAAAAATCTTGACTTCTTTCTTCCCTATTTGGATGCTTTTTTAAAATTTTAAATAAAACAAAACTTCAAAACAAGATAATTAGAGAGTAACAATAGTTAATACAGTAAGTAATGTTATCTTTGAACTAGTTACTCAGAGTACAAAATATCTGCATTTTCACTTATGAGTATGGCATCTAGTTGCATCCATTTACCAATGAAAGCCTTAAGCTTAACCTTCTTTATGATGAGTAAAAAGTAACTAAGACAGAATTTGGTACCGAGAGAGGGGTCATTGCTGTGACCATACCTGACCATGTTTTTCAAGAGGCTTTGGAAATGGCTTACGAGCAGAGTTTGGAAAGGTTTGGAGATGTTGCCTGGATGCAGAGAGCTAGAATAGCTTAGGCTGTTCTGTAGAGGAGATTCTGGACAGAGTTAAGGAAACCAGAAGACTGATAAAAAGCCTGATGGTAAAAACCAGGCTTGGGAAGTTTCTGCTGGGAAAAAGGACTGTATTGGTTGTTGGACTCCCCACGATGTGTGTTATGGCTTGGCAGAAAGTTTGTCTGCATTTTGCTCATTTCCAGAGACTTTGCCTGAGACTAAGAGTAAGGGCAATGGACTGATTAATCTGGCAAAGGAAATTTCAAGGCAGTCAAATGTTGAGGCTGTGGCATGGCTATTGTTGGGGGCTTTTAGCCAGATTTATGTTGCAAATCAAGAGCAAAGAGCCTAGCAGGATAATTTAAAAAGCTGAGAGTTTGGCCAGAAGGAAAACTCCAGTAAAGCTGTAGATTATAACGATAGAGACTTCGATTGCTGAGAAGAAACAGAAAAATAAGAAAGATGGCCAGGGAAGCATCCTGGGATGCCCCCTGGCCATACAACCTTTGGTCTCCATCCTTTGCATCCTCAAAACTGCAAAAGTGAAAAAATTTGCTTCAAATCCCAGGATGCTTCCTGGGATGCCCCCTGGCCATCCATCCTTTGGTCTCCATCCTTTGCAGACTCAAAACTGCAAAAGTGAAAAAATTTGCTCAGAGGAAAAGCTTCAGAGCACCATCCCCCAAAATGGCAACAGAGGCTACATGGGGTTCCAAAATGGTGGCAGCCACATGAGGTTCCAGAATGGCGGCAGCCACATGAGGTTCCAAAGTGGCTGCAACATAGAAAAGCTTTTCCTGACAATCAGGTAAAAAGAGCCCAGCGATCCAGGCATTGGACTCCCACAGCCAAGAGAAAAAAAGCCTGGCTACTGCTCCAGTTGGCAACAAACCTTGGTGACATCTACGTGGCACTGATATTAGATACAAAGAAAATGCACAAATTCTGAGGGTAAGACAGCTTCCACCTCAATTGCAAAGGGCCTGGAAGGCCAAGCCATGTGCCCCTGAGAGGGCAATTTATAAAGATGTAAGAGTAACAACATGGAGTGGAGACCCCAAAAGTTTAAAAAAGCCAGAAACACGGATCTTCCAACGAAAGCTACAAAAAGCAAGCAGAGAGGGTTTAAGAGAAAAGCTGCAGAAGCTGAAATCCCTAAAAGTGCCGTGGGGGTGAGCTTGCAACCAGATTGCTTCAAATGCTAAGCATAAAACTCTAAGATTTAATGTTCGCCCTGCTGGATGTTGGACTTGCTTTGTTTCTAATGCTTTATAGTCCCCTGTTTGTAACTTTTGGAATGGTAATGTTTATCTTGTGCCTTTGCATTTCAGAAATGTTTAACCTTGTTTCATTTGTACAGGGGGTTTCAGTTAAGAGTTTGCCATAGATATCAGAGGAGACTTGGGACTTGGACTTCTCAGCAATGCTGAAAAGTTTAGGACTTTGGCAACTCTTGGAGATGAACTAAATGTCTTTTTTTTTTTTTAAAATAAAGGATGTGCATGAGTCTTTGGGGGCCAGGGGTGAAATGTCATGGTTTATGTTGGTTGCCCTCAGGCCTCATGGGTTTGCATTGTGCATTTGTGATTGGTTCATTGTCTAGTGCTTGTATTGATGTCAGTGCTACACCGCCTAGGTGTATATAATGGCTAGAAAAAGGTGTATATAAGGTGTATATAATGGCTAGAAAAAGGTGTGTGTCTCTTTCTTGCCAGTTTCTGCCTTGCTGTTTTGCAGCATACAATATAATGGCTAGAAAAAGGTGTCTCTCTCTTGCCGGTTTCTGCCTTGCTGTTTTGCAGCCGCCATAAACTGTGGCCTGCCATGCCACCCTGCCTTGAAACCAACCAAGTATAGACTAAAACCTCCAAAAACTATAATAAATCAACTTTTCCTTTCCCATCTTTGGGCATCAGGGATTTTGTCTCAGCGATGAGTAAAAAGTAACTAAGATATACTTCATTGTATAAAAATACCACATCTTTTTTATCCATTCTTCAGTTGATGGGCATTTAGATGTTTTCCAAGATCTAGCTGCCACATTGTGTTGCTATTAATGTGGGTGCACATACATTGCTGTGATATAATGCTTTCAATTCTTCTGGAAAATACCTAGAAGGGGAATAGCTGGGTTGAATTGGGACCTCCACTCCATGCGTTTTTGAATCTCCACAATGATTTCTATAGTAGTTGTACCAGTCTACATTCCTGTTAACAGTGAAGAAGGGTTCCTTTTTCCCCACAGCACATACCCCACCATGGCATTTGCTGTTGGTTGATTTCTTGATGACAGCCATTCTTTCCAGGAAGAGGTGGAATCTCAATGCTGTTTTCATTTGCATCTCTCAGAGGATCAGTGATGTTGAATGTTTTTTCATATATTTATTTGTTGTTTGTATCTCTTCCTCTGAGAAGTGTGTATGCATCTTAGATGTCCATATTGGATTAAGTCTTTAAATTTGGGAGGTCTGACTTTTTTGAGTTCTTTGTATATTTTCTGTAGTAATCCTTTGTTTGAGGAACAGCTGGCAAACATTTTTTAACACATTATGGGTTGACTCTTCACTGGTGGTTTCTCTTGCTGTGCAAAAGCTTTTTAATAAGACAAGATCCCAGTTGATTCTCTGTGAAAGTTCCTATGTGACTGGCATTTTATTCATAAAGTCTTTGCCTACACTAATGTCTTCAAAAGTTTTACCTAGTCTATCTTCCAGCAGATTTAATGTTTCTGTTTTAATATTTAGATCTTTGATCCATTTCAAATTTAGGTTAGTGCATGGTGAAATGCATGGGTTCAGTTTTAAGCTTTGGCATGTGCAGAGCCAGTTTTTCCAGCACCATTTATTAAACAGGCTATCTTTTTACCAGTAAATATGTTTGGCAACTTTGTCAAAAATAAGGTAGGTTAGTATGTATGGACTTGTTCCTTCATCTTGTAATCTGTTCCATTGATCTTTAGACCTCATTTGTTTGGGTTTTTTTGTTTATTTTACTTTTCTCTTTGCCAGTAACACTGTGTTTTTATCGTAGTACCTATACATTATAATTTCAAGTCAAGGTTGGTGATGCTTCCTGTCTTATCTTTGTTGCCTAGGATTGCCTTTGCTATTTTACGTTTTTTCTGATTCCAGATGAATTTGAGGATTATTTTATCTAATTTTGTGAGATATAAGAATTTTGATCAAAATGGCATTAAACCTGCATAGCAATTATAGGAATATGGCTGTTTTCACTATTTTGGTTCATCCTACCCAAGTATAAAGGATTTCTATTTTCTAATATCCTCTTCCATCTCTGTTATTCAGTGTACTTGTAGTTTTCAATATAGAGGTCTTTTACATTCTTCATTACATTGATTCCCAGGTATTTAATTTTTTTTTGGATGCTTAGCTGTTTCCCTGATTTCCCTCTTGATGAGTTCGACATTAATGTACAGGAAAGCTACTGATTTTTCAGTGTTGATTTTGTATCCAACTATGCTCCTGAATTGATTTATTAAATCTACCAGTTTTTTAGTGTAGTTTCTGAGGTTTTCCATATTAAGTATCATGTCATCTGCAAATAATGATAAACTAAATTCTTCCTTTCCTATCTTTATTCCTTTTATTTTTTTCTTGTCTAATGGTTCTAGGTTAAGTTTTCAGGATTATGCTGAATAAGAGTGCAGACAGTGCACATCTTTGTCTTGTTCCTCATTTTAGAGTGAAAGCTTTCAGTTTTTGTCCATTTAGTATGATGTTGTTTGTTGCCTTGTTGTAGATGGCTTTTTTCAGATTGAGGTGGAGACCATCTATTCCGATTTTCTGTAGGATTTATATCATGAATGGATGCTGAACTTTCTCAAAAGCTTTTCTTGCATTTACTAAGATGTTCATATGATTTTTGTCTTTGGCTCTATTAATATGGTTTATTGCATTTATGGATTTACGTATGTTGAACCACATCTGCATTCCTGAGATGAATCCCACTTAATCATGGTGTACAGTCTTTCTGATGATTTGTTGCAGTCTGTTTGCCAGTATCTTATGGAGTACTTTTGCATCAATGTTCATTAGCGAGATTAGCCTGTAATTCTCTTAGTTGACACCTTTTCTGGTTTTGAAATCAGAGTAGTGCTTGCTTGCAGGAATGAATTTGGGAGTATTGCTTCCCTTTCAATTTCATTAAAGAGTTTGAGAAGTAGTGGTATTCGATATTCTCAAAATTTCTTATAGAATTCAGCAATGAATCCATCAGGGCCTGGGATTTTCTTTGTTGATAGGATTTTAATTACATCATCAATTTCACTGATCGATATTGGTTTATTTAGGATTGTTACATCTTCTTGATTCAGCTTTAATAATTCATATATATCAAGGAATTTGCCCATTTCTTCTGTATTTTCCATCTTGTTAGAATACAAGTTTTCAAAATAGTGATAGATGATCTTCTGGATTTCTACACAGTCTAATGTGATTGCACCCTCTTCATTCCTATTTACATGGATTTGAGTCTTTCCCTTTTTTGATAAGGATGGCCAAGAGTTTGTCAATTTTATTTAATCTTTCAAAGAACCAACTCTTCAATCCATTTATTCTTTCTATCTTTTTAGTCTCTAATGTGTTAATTTCTGCTCTGATCTTTATAATTTCCTGCCTAGTGCAAGTTTTTGGCTTAGCTTTTTTCTAGAAGAAAGTTTGAGGTTCACCACTAAGTTATTTATGGGCGAATGCTCTGTTTTCCTAATATGGGTATTTACTACTATATATTTCCCTCTTAGGACTGCTTTCACTGTGTCCTATAAGTTCTGGTATGTTGTGCTATCATTATCATTTAACTGTAAAAACTGCCTAATTTCTTCATTAATTTCATCAATGACCCACTGGTTATTGAGGAGAGTGCTATTTAATATCCATGTGTTTACAGAGATCTTGTGATTTCTTTTGCCACAGATTTCCAATTTTTATTGAACTATAGTCTGATAATATACATGAGATAATTTCAATTCCTTTGAATTAATTAAGGATGTTCTATGAGCAAGTATGTGGTCAATTTTGGACAATATCCCATTTGCAACTGAGAAGAATGTGAATTCTGATGTGGTGTGAAATATTCTGCAGACATCTACTAAGTCCATTTTTTTCAAAACATTGGAGCAGTACTAGTATTTCATTGTTGACTTTTTTTTGTCCACTCTACCTGCCTGTGATAGTGGGTTTTGAGATTCTTCCAATATGATTGGATTAGGTTTTGATTTTTCATGCCCTGTTTGCATCTGTTGAAAAATCCCACCTCTTCAAAATTTTGGAAATGAGAAGTTGCCATTTGTTTGGCTTAGTCCCTGGTTCTCTGGCACTGTGTCACAGTATTTTCTGTGACTCTTAGTCAATTTCAGTCATGGAATATCAGGAAGAACAGTTATTGAGAAAACTCATGTCATGTTTGGCTATACTGGCACCAATAGCATAAAATACAGCCTAGAAAATGACAAACTGAGCTAACCATTAATTTGCCACTTTTAAGCATATGAACTCGATTTGTGGTTATATAACAAAATCTAAAACAAACCAGATAATTATATGCAGTATATAATTACATAATATGTCCATTTGCCCTCAAGTGATAAAATTTAAACTGGGTTAAGGAGAAAACAGAGAGATGGAAAAAGAAGAGATTAGAAGTAAGATTGGAGGACAAAGGTGGATCACACTGCTTTGGTAAACTGGTTCACAATTCTGAAGGGAAAAAGAGAAGGAAGGAATTAAAACAAAAGAACAGAAAAGAACCACAAGCACAAAGAGGCTACAAACCATGTTCACTCATATAAAAACAAGATCAAACAATAAAGGAGAAAAAAATGAAAACAAAAACAAAACCAGGCCCTGGGACCTTGGCCCGCACGTCGCGCCCTTTCTACATGACTCCAGGCCCCATTGAGGAACCCAAGGCTGCCCTGACACCTTGGCCTGCGCGGCTGCGGGCTCCTTGTGCAACGGTTGCCTCGCTGGTCCTGGGGAACACATGCAGCCCTGAGACCTGGGCCCACACAGCTGCACCCTTTCTACACAACTCCAGCCACCACTGAGGAATGATGCCACACTGCCCTGAGTCCTTTGGCCCATGCCCAGCAGACCTGAGGACCCAGGACATCTGTTGGGTCCTGAGGGACACTCCCTACCTCCTGGACCTAATACTGCTATTGATCTTCACCTCCCACCTTTTTCCCACAACCTTAGACTACAGCAGATTAACTGTGCTACTTTGAAGTGAGACTTACTAACTGCCTCACCCAAACAAGAGATCTCAGTAGGCTCCAGTCAGTGTGGTGAGTATGCTCCTAAAATAGAGGTGTAGAGTGGGTAAAAAGGACCAGTAGTAAAGCTCCCACCAACTAACTGTAAGATCTTGGTGAGTCTGACAAGAGTGTGGGTGACCCCTTCCTACACACAGAAAACATGAGGAAGGGTGAAGAGTGTGCGAATAAGGACTCCCCCAACTTGGAGAAAATCAAAAGGGCTTATGAGACACACAACAGGGACACAGTAAGGCCTCAGTTGACACAAACACTATAGGCAGGGAGATCTAGTGACCTGGAATAACCTGAAGATAAAGTAATAGTGGGAACGAAAAGTTGACCTACATCTATACTACTGGGCTTGTCAGTCCAGGAAGAATATAGGACTCACCTAACAGGCCCTGCAGCAGGGAGTCAGGTGACTGGCCTGCTTATTCATTGTGGGACCCAGCAACTGGACAAACATTATTAGGATCCCAAAATACACTCTACCAACAGTTGACACTAGTGCTATTAAAGGGCCAAATAGTAACTCAAAAAGGGAAAATGGCAAAACTAAAAAGCAAAATGCAATCTCAAACATCTAGTCTACCAGGAGCAAGCACAGGAGACACTGAAATAGAGGACTTCAAAAGTAACACACCAGAAATCTCTGAAATGATAGCGAGTGAAACAAAAAAACAATTCCATGAGGATCCAGAGGAAATCAAATTAGAAGTACTCTCCCATGTAAAGATAGAAATAACAACCTTAGTAAAGGAGTTGCTCAGCACAGCTGAAGAAGAAAAAGAGAAAAAAAAGTACAGGAGCATGGGAAACTGATTGAAACCTTGAAAGAACAATACAGAAAACAAGCAGAATTCATGAAGCAAACTGAGACATCCAAGAAACAAAACATTCTACTGAAAGTGTGCAAAACCATTTGCATGAAGCTGAGGATAGGATTTCGGACCTTGAGGACAGGACCACAATTACTGATCATGAAAGGACAGGTTTTAAGAATAACAAAGCTGCATGAAATGACAATCGAGAAGCTTCATGATGATGCCAAGAGCAACAATATAAGATTAATAGGCATCGGTGAAGACGCTGGAGTCAATACAAATGACATAACTAAAATATTCATAGAAATAATAGCAGAAAATTTCCCAAACATGGGGAAAAAATCTGATATGCAGGTAAGTGAGGCATATAGAATACCAGAGAGTCACAAAAACGTACATCTACACCCAGACATATAATAATTAAGATCTCAGACATACAACATAAAAACAGAATACTAAAAGCTGTTAGAGAAAGACACAACTCACCTATCAAGGAAAACCCATTAGAATCACAGCAGACTTTTCAGCACAAACCCTCAAGTCAAGATAAGCTTGGAGGGAGGTGTTTCAAGCCCTGAAGGAAAACAGCTTTCAACCCAGACTGATGTACCCAGCAAAACTCTCAAATTTAATGGGGAAACAACCTACTTCCATGATAAAGAACAACAGAAGACATGGGCATCCACTAAATCAACCTGGGAAAAGGTATTGAAAGACATACTAAACAAAGATAAAAATGACCACAATTCCCACAAGAACAACAGAAAGAAAACACCAGGTAGGAAAAGGAATTAAATAAGGGAGAAAAACAGAATGCAAAAAGCGAGAAGATAACATGGCAAAGTCGAGCCAGTACATACCAGTGATAATCATAAATGTAAATGGGCTCAATTCAACTATCA
The DNA here is from genome assembly GCA_004027295.1 of Dolichotis patagonum. Lineage (NCBI taxonomy): Eukaryota > Metazoa > Chordata > Mammalia > Rodentia > Caviidae > Dolichotis > Dolichotis patagonum. Next base: position 49,870 of record PVJX010003883.1, read on the forward strand.
AAAGAAATAGGTTGACAGAATGGATCAAGAAACATGATCTCTACTCACATACAGTAGAAAACACAAAGGAAATGGACAGATTTCTAGAAACATATACTATCACAGCTCAACCAAGAACATATAGCAATTTTGAACAACCCAGTATTAGCTATGGAAATTGAAAACATAATTAAAAACTTACCAACAAAGAAAAGCCCAGGTCCTGATGGATTCATGGCTGAATTCTACAAGAAATTTAGAGAAGATTTGATGCCAATACTCCTTAAACTCTTCAATGAAATGGAAAAGGAAGCAATCCTCCCTAAATCATTCCTGGAGGCAAGTATTACTCTCATACCAAAACCAGAGAAAGACCCAAACAAAAAGGAGAACTATAGGCCAATTTCACTAATGAACATTGATGCAAAGATTCTCAATAAATACTGGCAAATAGAATGCAGCAAATCATCAAGAAGATTATACATCAGGACCAAATGGGATTCATTCCAGGAATGGAGGGATGGTTTAACATACGCAAATCAATAAATGTAATACATCACATCAACAGAGCCAAAAATAAAAATCACATGTCACTGCAATAGATATAGAAAAAACTTTCGATAAAGTCCAATACATGTTCATGATAAAAACCCTTCAGAAACTCGGAATAAACGGGGTCTACCTCAACCTTATAAAGGCCATCTGTGACAAACCAACAGCAAATATTATATTAAATGGACAAAAACTGAAAGCCTTCACTTTAAAATCAGGAACAAGACAAGGATGTCCACTATCACCACTCCTATTCAATACAGTTTTGGAAACACTAGCCAGGGAAATCAGACAAGAGACAGAAATAAAAGGAATAAAGGTAAGAAAGGAAGAAGTTAAATTATCATTATTTGCAGATGACATGATACTCTATATAGAAGACCCAAAAAACTCCATTAAAAGACTACTAAAGGTAATAAACAACTTCAGCAATGTAGCTGGATACAAAGGCAACACTCAAAAATCAATAGCATTCCTGTACACGAACAAAAAACTCACTGAGAGAGAAATTATGGAAATATCACCCTTCACAATAGCATCTAAAAAAATGAAATACTAGGAATCAACCTAACAATGTAAAAGACCTATTTGCTGAAAATTATGCCACACTAAAAAAGGAGATTGAAGAGGATATTAGAAAATGGAAGGATATTTCTTGCTCTTGGCTAGAAAGAACCAACACTGTGAAAATGGCCATACTCCCAAAACTGTTATACGGATTTAACACAATCCCAATCAAAATACCATTAACATACCTCACAGATCTAGAGAAAACACTCCTAAAATTTACTTGGAAACAGAAGAAACCTAGAATAGCAAAGGCAATTCTGGGCAATAAAGATAAGGCAAGAGGCATCTCAATTCCTAACTTGAAACTGTACTACAAAGCCAGAAGTAATAAAATCAGCATGGTACTGGCAAAGAAATAGACCTCAGGATCAGTGGAACAGATTAGAAGATGCAAGTATAAGTACAAAGACACTCAGACACCTGATATTTGACAAAGGGGCTAAACATGTTCACTGGAAGAAGGATAGACTCTTTAATAAATGGTGTTGGAAAATTGGCTCTACACATGCAGAAGACTGAAACTAGATCCATGACTATCACCATGCACAAAACTAAAGTCTAAATGGATCAAAGACCTAAACATTAAAACAGAAACACTAAATATACTGGAACACAAAGTAGGCAGAAGTCTTGGAGACACAGGGGTAGGCAGAGAATTCATGAACAAAACACAAACTGCCGGGGGAAACGCTTCAGAGAATCAACAACTGGGATCTCATATTATTGAAAAGTTTCCGCATTTCAAAAGAAATCACCAACAGAATGAAAAGAAAACCCACAGAATGGGAAAGAATTTTAGCTAGCAACCCTTCAGACAAAGGACTTACATCAAGAATATATGAAGAATTGAAAAACATCAAGACCCCCAAATTCAAAGACCCTCTTCAAAAATAGGCATCTGAGATGAACACACAGTTCTCAGATGAAGATATATAAATGTCAAATAAATACATGAAGACATGCTCACCATCATTGGTCATTCAAGAAACGGAAATTAAAACAACACTGAGATTTCATCTCACTGCAGAAAGAATAGCTGCCATCAAGAAATCAACTGACAACAAATGTTGGCGAGGCTGCAGGAGAAACAGGAACACTGCTCCACTGTTGGTGGGAGTGTAGACTGGTGCAACCACTATCGAAATCAGTATGGAGAATTCTCAGAAGACTAAGATTGGAAGTTCCATGCAATCCAGCTATTCCCCTCCTGGGTATTTTCCCAGAAAAACTAAAATGGTCATATCACAGTCATATATGTGTACCCATGTTCATAGCAGCACAATTTGTAATAGCTAAATCTTGGAAACAACCAAGATGCCCATTAACCGCAGAGTGGATGAAAAAGGTGCGGTATTTTTATACAATGGAGTATTACTCGGCTATGAAGAAGGATGAACTTGAGGCCTTCATAGGGAAATGGAGACAACTTGAGACTGTCCTCATTAGTCAAATAAATAAGAGTCATATTTACAAATATCACATTGTGTCTCTAGTGTAAAGAGTAATAAGAAATAGGAGTAAAAAAACCTAAAATGTGTAATTGCTACTGTAAAAAAAGAGAGGAAAAGGAAGTGCTTTAAAGAATATAACTGCATGTATGTTTAAGTGTGTAGGATTGATAACCATATTACTAAGTTTTTGTTGGATCGTTGAACAGATCTGTTTGCAGTGTCAGTGTTTGAATGTCCACTTTGCATGCTTCAATTTTGTAACTTGAACAACTATTTCTAAGAGGAATGTATGTAATTTATCAACTAGTGATTTCTTACTGTTCTTCTTTTTGTTTTGAAATTCTGTATTATTTTCACCCCTTTTCTGTTTTGTTCTCTTTAAATAAAATTTTTTTAAAAAGAAACCTTTCTTAATAAAACATAATCAGAAAAAAAAAAAAAAAAAACCACCACCACGACCAAAACAACAAAGAGGAAAAAACAAAACAAAACAAAATTCCACTTTAGGTTTCTCTCTGCTGTCCCAAGTCATGCCAATCTATCCTAGCAAGCCAGCAGTAGTTTTCTGCAGGAGTAGTAGAAAAATCTCAGGGAACCTGCAGCTCATGTTTGATACCAGACTCATTCATCTCCCAGCTGAACAAGCACCTTATATGGGTCTGCACCCAGCTGGGAGCCACTAGATAGAGCCCAGGGCAGCTCTGAGTTCTGATCTCAGCCAGCCCATCTCTAAGATGGCTGCAGACCAACCACTCTCTACTGTTGGAGAACTGAGCCATCTGCACTCACCACCAGCCAATACAGTCCTTCAAGTCTGCTGCACCCATCCACTACTGCTTCTGTTTGCAGCGTCCTCTGGGATTTCCAGCCACCCCACACTCATTACCATGTTTCCTCAGATCTGAATCATTCCTCCCATGCAGTGTGTCCAGTCTCAGGGAGAAGGTGCTGCCAGCTATCTCCTTCTTCTTCATTGATGATTCCCTCTTTACTCTCTCTGTGTGCTTCAGTATGTGCTTCAGATACTTCTTGGGTCCACAGGACCCACTTGGCTTCTTCTGGTCTTCCTTATGATACCATATTCTGGATACTAGTGTCTAGATTGTGACTCTCAAAGGGGTTATTTTTTTTGCTGCTTACTGCTCTACCATCATTATCTGAATCCCCTAGATGCTTTTTATTTTATATTTCTTTTTTTATTTTTCACTAAGTCATATTCATCCCAGGAATGCAGGGGTAGTTCAACATATGCAAATCAATAAATGTAATACATCACATCAACAGAGCCATAGACAAAAATGGCATAACCATCTCATTGGATGCGGTATTAGTCACGGTTTTACTAGAGAGAACAGATATAACACAAGATATACAGATGTAAAAGAAACAACAAGATTGGCTTAGGATGGTCAGCCAAAGAGTCGGATGAGGAAGTGTGCAGAGGGTGTCTACACACTGGAGGCCAAAGGATTCCATCCAAGGTCTGGAGTTCACCTTAGTGTCTTGTGCAAGTCCACACCAGCTGGCTGATGGGTCTGCCACAAAAGGCTGAAGGCTCTAGGATGGAAGGCTGAAGAGTCTATGCTGGAAGCCAGGAGATGAGGTCAAACCAAAGGGGAAGACTGGAGCTTCTCCCAAGAATGGAATGCATTCGTCCTTCCTCCTTCCTTTTTATATACCTCCAGGTGATGACCCACCCTAGGGTGGGTCTTCTTCTACACCCTTGGGTGTAGAGATGCTAAACCCATTTATATAAACTTCTAAATGTCTCAAGTTGACAAAATCAATCAACCACTACAGATGCAGAAAAAGCTTTTTATAAAGTCCAACACTCATTCATACTAAAAACCCTACAGAAAATCTGCACAGATGGTCTCAATCTGATAAAAGCCATTTATAACAAACAAACAGCAAACATACATGTTGGACAAAAACTGAAATCCCTCACTCCAAAATCAGTATCCAGACAAGGATGTTCACTATTACCACTCCTATTCAATATAGTTCTGGAAACACTAGCCAGGGCAATTAGACAAGAGAGAGAAATAAAAGGAACAAAGATAGGAAAGAAATAAATTAAATTATCATGATTTGCAGATGACATGATACTCTATATAGAAGATCCCCAAAGCTCCACTAAAAGACTACTAGAGTTAATAAGCAAATTCAGCAATGTAGCAGGATACAAAGTCAACACTCAAAAATCAATAGCATTTCTGTACACTAACAACAAACTCACTTAAGAGAAATGTTGGAAATAATACTTTTCATAATAGCATCCAAAAAAAATGGCATACTTAGGAATCAATCTAATAAAGGATGTAAAAGATCTCTATACAGAAAACTATATAGTACTCTGAAGGAGACTGAAGAGGATATCACAAAATGGAAAGATACTCCTTACTCTTGGATAGGAACAATCAACATTGTGAAAATGTTGATACTCCCAAAACTACCATACAGATTTAATGCAATCTCAATCATAATAGCATTAGCATAGCTCACAGATCTACAGAAAACATTTCTAAAATTCATCTGAAAATAAAGGAAATCTAGAATTGCAAAGGCAACCCTGGGAAACAAGGGCAAGGCAGGAGGTATCACAATCCCTGACTTTAAATTATACTACAAAACTCCTGTGATAAAATCAACATGGTATTAGAGAAAAAAAAAAAAAAACCAGACCTGAGGATTAGTGGAACAGATTACAAGATGCAGACATTTGGTCACTTTATCTTTGACAAAGGGACCAAACATGTTCACTGAAAGACAGCATCTTTCCTCTTTAATAAATGGTGCTGGAAAAATTGGCTTTTCACATGCCAAAGAGTAAAAGCAGACCCATATCTGTCACCATGCACTAAACTAAAGTCAAGATGGATCAGATTTAAATATTAAAACAGAAACATTAAATCTACTGGAAGACAAAGTAGAGATCTTAAAAACACAGAGATAGGCAAAGAGTTCATGAACAAAATATAAACTGTATGAGAAGTACTTCAAAGAATTGACAACTGGGATCTCATCTTATTAAACAGTATTTGCACATCAAAAAAAAAAGCCAACAGAGTGAAAGAAAACCCATAGAATGTAAAAAGTGTTAGCCAACTGTCCCTCAGACAAAGGACTTACATTCAAAACATATGAAAAATTTAAAAACATCAGTCCTCCCATGTAAAGACCAAATTCAAAAAAATGGGCATCTGAGATGAAAAAACAATTCTCAGATGAAGAAATTCAAATGCAAATAAATCTATGGAAAAATGTTCATGATCATTGGTCATTTGAAAAAAGCAAATTAAAACAACACTGAGATATCTCACTTCAGAAAGAATGGCTAACATCAAGAAATTAACCAATAATGAATGCTGGTGGGAGTGCAGACTGGTACAACCACTGTGAAAATCAGTATTCCTCAAAAATTCCTCAGGAATTCCTCCTGATTCCTCAGGATTCCTCAAAAAACTAGGATTAGAGGTTCTATTCAACCCAGTTATTTCCTGTCTGGTTATTTTTCCAGAAGAATTGAAAATGTCATGCCACAGCAATATATGTGCAACCATGTTTATAGGTACACAATTTGTAATAGCCAAATCTTAGAAACAATCCAAATGCCCATCAACCATGGAATGAATAAAAAAGATGTGGTATTTTTATACAATGCAGTATTAGCTAAAAAGAAGGATAAACTCAAGACTTTTATAGGTAAATAGATGCAACCAGAGACAATACGCATAAGTTAAATAAACTAGACTCACATGTGTAAATATTGTATTGGGGTAAATAAGACCCAAAATGTACAACAGATATTGTGAAAATGAAAGAGAAAGAAAAGAACAACTAGGAAAGAAAAAAGGAAAGCACATCTAGAATAGGGGAAAGGAGAAAAGAAAGAAGGGAAAAGATTATACATATGTATACATATATGTATGTGTACATAAATATATACAAGATAACTACACTAGCAATATCTGTTCATCCAGATGTGTTTTCATTGTGATTGATCTTTTCATGTCTAAAACTTGTAATCTGAACTACTTTCAAGATAAAGATATGCAATATATTAACTAGTGTTAATTTCCAATTTCTTTTTTTTTAAATTCTGTATCATTTTTATGCTTTTGTTTTCAAAATTTAAAAAAATACCAAAAAAGTATCCGATTCCAAAGAAATGGTAAAGGAAAAATAAACTAAAAGACCTTCACAAGTTTTAATAAATATGAGATCACAGATGAGTTCTGCAAGAGTAATTTCAGTAGAATGGCAGAGGCTCAAGTCAGAATGCTATGGAATTAGGAATCGGAAGTGATGAGAAATGGCAGGTGAAGAGTGATCAAGCATAATGTACTATTTAAATACAGATGGGAATCAACAAAACCTAGCTAAGATGAGAGGCATGGAACTGGGGAATAGAAGCTAATATACAATTTGACTCCTAAAGGACAAGAAGGGGTTGTGAAGTAGAATATATGATGAAGAAAAGCCATGAACTAAAGTCTTTTAAAAACGGTATATAATCTGACAGAGTTAACAACATGTGTATGCATGTTTGTGATGTACTGTGCACACATGTCTGGAGTTGAAAGTGGAAACAGGCTAGGACTAGAGGGCGAAAGGCCTTTAAAGCCCAGCAAAGGATGTGCACAGTACTCTAAACTTTGGGAAGGCAAAAAGAATCAACACCAGCAGTGTATCCCAAAGTCTGCCTGTGCTCTTTTTCCTGTACCAGCCTGACTTGTGGCCTCAGTGTAAAGAGCCAAGAAGGAATTAAGACAGTGGCCCAGATAAAGTACTGGGCCAACAGAAGAATGATGCTATTCATATAAGCAGATATATTCAGCAGAGAAAGACATTCGAAAATAAAACAATAAAAGCACGGTGTTTCTAACAGTATATATTTCTAAACAATCAAAATGAAAATGAAGACATCATTGATGAAAATTAACTTTTCTGGAGAGGTCACTGAGAATAGATAGACGAATTCTGTAATTCTCCAACTGGATTGAGAGCAACTCAAAATGAATCCACTTGAGGCATAAAGCAAGTCACTCAATTCTGTGCTACTAATAACTTCCTCTTATAACATGTATCAAGATAAATCACATATGGCAAAACTGTGGTGTGATTATGATTACTGACGACTTTCATTTATGTTACAAAGTAATACAATATTAGTACCTTCTGAGAAGAGCAAAATAGCACAGTGGGTGAAGACAGGGGGTGGACGATACGGGGGCAGAGGAAAGAGATTACAGTGGCCAGCACGGGATAAAGTGGGTATGACAAATCTTACTGGAATCTGTCTCCACCCACCCACTTAGTGTGGGTGTTGCCGGGGCTCAATAGTGCGTCTGGACAAACATCTCCCTGGTATCAGCAGGTGCAAGCAGGCTTCCTGACAATATGCTTAAGTTTAACATGACTGCATCAATTTTTTTCTTTCCAAAACCTCTGAAATACCATGCATGTGTGTATATGTATGTATATACGTATGTTTGTATCTCACTTTACTACCCAAATTTAAAAGCAGCAAACTCCACATCTGCAAAACAAATAAAATTCAATGTGCCAAAGAGTGATTCAGTGCAAATTTGAAAATGAGATATTTTTTCTTTTGAAAGGGAACAGATGGATTTTCCTTACTGAAAAGTTAAACAATGCTTAATCATGTTGTAGAATTAACCAGTGAAATCAATGTTACTTTAAAAGTTTACACTAAAAATAGTGAACCTTTTCAAAATCTCTAACAAATTTATCTATGATAGAACTCTTGTAAGTTCTTCCCAGCAGCCATGAAATATCAAAATACATTTGATAATAAATTCAAAGTCCTAGACTAACAAAAACAAGAATTAAAATTTGGACTTACAATCATGACAGTTAACATTTAAATGCTAATAATAAAGCAGGTACTGTACTAAGCACTTTATCATTTAATCCTCACAACTTTCTGAAGTAGGTACTATAAACATTTGTTTTACAGAGAAAACCTAAGGCATAAAAAGATTCATAACTAACATTAACATTCAGTTAAGTGGAAAAATCAACAAATAGACCTGCTGTCAAGGTACATTACTGCCTATCTCATTTTTCTTTGTGATATTTATCTATATTGATTCATGAAAACAAAAAAGGTTCTAATAATTTTGGATTTATATGCTATAAATATCAATGGTGCAAGTAATACTATTACTTGAAAAAGATTAACGCAAAATTTCTGTATCTAAAATTAATGCAAAATGAAGCTATTAAATATTTGTATTTTCATTTTTTTAATATGAAGTAATTATTTTGAAAGTTTCATTGCTGTCAAGTATATTATGTTACAGAAATGTAGTTCATGATATGTAACAAAATAAATGTCACTTTTTCTTCTGCCAATGAAGATAATTAATGAGAAAATAAAGCAGGTACTGTACTAAGCACTTTATCATTTAATCCTCACAACTTTCTGAAGCAGGTACTATAAACATTTGTTTTACAGAGAAAACCTAAGTCATAAGGCATACTTGTGTTCTTTCAAAAGACCTAGGCATACTTGTGTTCTTTCACAAGTACATGGGATTCCAACTATAGTTGTCCGTTTCTGCCTCCAACTCTTTACACTTTCTCTGGCCCTCTAGATCTATAACATACTTTCTTACAAGTCAGGCACAAGTCCCCTAAATAAGCTATATTTTCTTCTCATAAATACCCATGGAAGACAAATTTTCTATGTGTAGGGGAGCAGGAACATATAGAAGCATCTTAGCAGCGGAGGCATAGAGTTCGAATGGAGACATAGAGTTCGAATGGAGACATACACAAGGTAGATCCACACAGGATTTTAAAACTTGCTGCAACATTGTTTAAAACTTGTGCTGAAAGTATGAACCAACTAGAACAATAACAGCAAGCGTTTTAGAGAACAAGTGCTCAAACTGTTACCCAAAATCCACTTATTTATTACAACTGCCAACAATGCAATTAAACCTGAATATTGAGGTTTTAGTTTAGGAAAAAATAATTGTTACATGATGCTCACCACTACTGTACCAATGAGCAAATGGAACCACCCAAGTAGCAGTTTGCTATCAACAGCAGACTATTTGAGAAAAGGCTGCCTGACATGCTCATGCTGAAAATGGAGGTTGAAACTCAACATAACTCTACATGTGCTTTCTGGTTACTGAAGGCTACCACAATTACACCAAGAAAAGAGATGTTCACTGTCCACAATATTATCAGTAATACAATAACTTTAATAAAAGATAAACATTTAGTATATCTGTGTTATACAAGCACTATATCAAGGGCTTCATATGTAGTATCTTATTGTAATCTCACCTTACGAAGTAAAGTACATTGTCTAATTCATTTTACAAAATGAAGTCTGAGAGGTTACAGAATTGATCCATGGCTACACAGTTCACAATGACAGAGAAACACACACACACAAACACACACACGGGCCAAGGATACAGCTCAGTTGTACAAAGCACCTGCCTGGCAAGCACGAGGTTATGGGTTCGATATCTGGAACCAAAAACAAACAAAACAAACAAACAAAAAAGCCCATAGTGACCCAGGATTCCAGTTGACTTGTAAATCCAATCTAGTTATAGTACTTACCTCTACTTGTAATACCTAACGAATAACTGTATATGAACCTCTAGTTACATGATCATGGTATAAAACTGGATCAGACACTCTTCAAGTAAGCAGAACATTCCTGAGTTATATCTCTGCTTGTCTGATAAGACTTTGAAAAGTACTACTCACAGTGTTCTAAGTCTAGTTTGTAAGAACTAGAATTCACTATATGGCTCTCTAAAATATAAAAGCTTTGACTTCATAATTTGGTTTTCACCTATCCCTGTCATTAGTCTAAATAAAGAGGACTTAGGTTTACTCTAAGAAAAATGAAGATCTGAATATAAAAGTGCTAAGAATATTGCACAGAATATAGTATGAGTTATAGTATAACCTCTCCTATAAATAAGTAGAAAGACAGTTAAATAATAAACATCCAAGTAACACAGCTACAGCCTTAATGCTATTTTTTTTAACTTTTCATATACTGTACTTTGCTCACCCACAGAAGTTCTCTAAAGTGCTAGGAGAGGAAGGTTTTGAAATCCAATAAAACATCTCCTGATTTAAGCCTTACAGAAGAAGACAACATCTACATTTCAGCAGCCAGTTAAAGAAAAAGTATCCACCCCCATTTGACACTTAATGTTTATCAGAGTAAACTCTGATAGCCTTGGAATCTCTTCCACTCAGCTCTAGATCTATAAAGAATTTCATTTTGCTTTCCATCTTTGAGGGTTGGGGTGAGAAGAGTCTGTGAATTGCTTAAAACAGTACAAATCTGTACAGTTTTGGAAAGATGGGTCTATAGTTTACAGACTTTGTTGTCTATAGTTTATATAGACTTTGTTGTTACAGATCAACAAAGGGAGCCAATAAAGGTTAAAAACACAGCCCAGGGTAATGTAAAGTCTCCTCCTAAGTGAAATCCTCACAGAACTGGTTTTACATTTATGCTGCATTATTTTGGTCCCCTGTTAGAATAGCTTTTGTCTGCTTGGTTTTTTATTCCAATTTTTATTTTTTATCAGTACATGTTGGCAGTACATAATTATCACATTCCTTGTGGGGAGATGGTACATATATCTTAATTCTTTTTCATCCCCTTTCCCTCCCCTTCCTCCAACTTCACTCCATCTTTTGAGATCCTCTTTCCATTCGAAAAGATCTATCTCCTTACTCTTTTTATCTTTTATTTTGCTCTTTATTTATATTTGGCATTTCTTAGGTAAAAGAAAACAATATTTAAGCTCTGGGTCTGATTTATTTCATTTATGATTATGGTCTCAAGTTGCATCCATTTTCCTACAAACAATTCGAGTTTATCTTCTTTATGGCACAGTAGTACGCCATTGTGCATAAATGTATTTTCTTTGTACATTTATCTGTTAATGAACAGATAGGCCACTTCCAAGATTTAACTACTACAAAGTATGCTGCTATAAACATGAGTATGCATGTATCCGTGTAATATGACCTGTTTAACTCTCTTTGGGAAGGCACCTAGAAAGGTTTTATGGTTGATACACTGTGTCAACTTCAGCAGTTAACTCAGAGACTCAGCGGGGAGCTAGGATCCTTACTTTGTAAACATCCTCATCCTGTGCAAGGGGAGCGCATAGAGATTTTGTAAACTCAACACCCAGCCTGGAGCACCTGCGGGGCGGGGCCGTAGTGGGGTGAGGGGGGAAGAGGGGAGAGGTGTGGAGGGTGTTCCTATACAATGTAAGGGCGAATAAGAGGTATGTTACCGATTTTTTGCTCTGGCTGCTTTTGTTGGCTGCTTCCTTTAAGTGTTACCCCAGTGCCATGCCACCCTGCCTTGGAGCCAGCTGATTATGAACTGAAACCACCAAAAACTGTAAGCTAAATAAACCTTTCCTTCCTTCATTTTGTGTGTTAGGTGTTTTGTCCCAGAAACTAGAGAAAAGTAACTAAGACAAAAGGGAAATAGCTGGGTAGAATGGAATTTCTAGTTTTAGTGTTTGTATTCATATTTGTACTGGTTTACATTCCCACCAACATTTTTAAGGTTCTACTTTGACTCTGGAAGAACAACAAAAAATAGCAACATACATAGTTAAAAAAAAAAAAAAAAAACTTTGAGGAAGAACAATGAAGTTAAAGGTGCCTGTTTTTCCAATCCTTTCCCCCAACTATGTGATCTTGGACAAGTCATTTAACATCACAAAAGCTCAATTTCATAATCTGAAAATAATACTTCATAGAATTAGCTTAAGAAATGGCACAAGAAAAATGATAAGCCCTTAGCACAGAACCCTGTCCATAATAAATGCCAAATTGTTATAAAATTTACTGTTGCATTTATTATTGCTCATATTGTTTGTATTAAACAGTGTTTCCCAAATAAGGACTCCAGGAAAAGTTTTTCCTTTATACTCTGTTGAAAGGAAAAGGTCTATGTTTTCCTACTGGGAACCCTGGGATTCTTAACTGAGCACGTCTTCATCTTTGTTTTGGTCACTAGCAAGTGTAGAGCTGAATCTACAGCCTAACTTTTCCCACTAAGCAAGACTTTCTCCAATTTTTTGAGAACTTTATATCTTTATCCTTTCCCATAGCTTTGTATGACTTTATTTTTATATATATATAATCATATTTTAATCATTATTTTTAAAAATTTTCACTCATATGTATTATTTTGAGCTTCCTCAAGTCCTTTTCTACAATAAGGTAAGATGCATAAAAACAAGCAAACAAGTTAACAAATCAATAGAAAAATAGTGCTGTTTTTGAATCCTAGTCAAGAATAACAGGGAAAAAAATTCTTCTTGAAAAAGAAGAATCTGCCCTAAACCAGCTTAGTCTTTCAAAAGAAAACAGAGTGAATGGTCAAAAAGAAAACAGAATCACTGGTACGATCATAAGAACTTAATATGAAGAGTAATAAATAGAGGAGTGTAGCAAAATGCTACTGTTTTGAGGCAACTGCTTATAATCTGAAAGTAAAATAACTTCTATAATCCAGTGAAAAACATTTCAAAAAGAAGTCACCCACAGTAATGCATTTCTTTACACTGATTACTGGGAAAAGCAAAAAAATAAATAAATAAATAAATAAATAAAAATAAAATTTCTCATTCACTGTATCAAATCCCTAGCAATGGCAGGTAAATTCAGACTGACTTAGGGCCTCTTTATTTTCTAATCCAGACAAAGAGAAATGTGTCATAGCTGTCATGTGTTAAACAGATGGGACACCAAAAGGGTCGAGCTGTTGGCCAAAGACAAAGGAAAAAAATTTCAAAATGTAACCCAAAGAAGCTTTCCATAACTGCTTGGCAATACAGCTTCTAAATAAACTATCTTAATTTGACTCACATGTGGAAAGTGGAAAATTAAAACCAGGGTTGTGAATAAAATTCAGTAAACACACTATATAGATAAAATTTTAAAGCAGCTTCATTACTACATATCCTGAATATCAGAAATATTTGAATTTCTGTAACACCATATTTCCATACTTACAAGAAACCGTATATTGCTTTGGACACAGAAGAGATAAGACGCTAATTTTTGAAAAGCAAGTATTTTTACAAGAAGACAAATACGACCTGTAAATAATAACACAAAGTAAATTTCAGTAATTTTTATCTGAAAATCCTGGAATGTTAAAGGAATACAAAAATAGAAGAAACTGTGACAGCAAAGTGAAAATGATCTTGTAAGTAAAAACATACTAGAAAACATTAGAGATTTCTTGTTTGTAAAAGCTGTTGTTTATAACAAAAATTCCATTGTGGTGTCCAGTCTATGAAAAATCATAAGAAAGAATAAAAGAGCACAATGGTTTAGTCACAGTAATGAAATAGGTAAAAGTGAGATACATTAAAATACAGTTCTTTCCAGATTATAAAGAAATCTCTATTTTAAGTGTTTGATTTTTCCAAAATTGTTCATTTTCAGAATTGAATTTTATGGGTTTTTTATTCTCTCAAAGACAAATGCATTAATTTGTTTTCCTTTCTTCCCTCCCTCTTTTCAGTCGGTCAAAAAGAATTTGCAGACTTACTGATATGCCAAGCAGTACAACATTAAACCGGACAAAAACCCACATCTTTCTTAAGCTATTAGTCTAGGTATATACACTGATTTATTTGCTCGTTCCTTTATTTCAGGATCTCTGTTAATTGTGAAGCTTTAAGAAACACAAAGTTTGAAGAAACACATTAGGATTAGAACAGAATTGAACAGCAACTTCAGGGATAAAACTATGCAAAAAATGAAAATCTGAATTAGGTTATTTAAATGAAAACATTATATATGAGCAGACATGGGTCAGGTTCAGGTCAGAACCTACCTGGGAAGCACCTACTAGATATTTTTTCAGGCTAAATAGATCACTTTTTCTGTTTTGGGGGGTTTCAGTGTTACACTTCCTTAGTGTGTCACAATCATGCTGCATTTTACATAGTTCATTTTTCTGTTCCATATTTCACTGCAAGGACAGAGTCCAGCTTTATAAATCTTTATGTACCTAGCATCAAAAGTGTATCTTTGAGCAAATAAGTTCAAATAAGTTTACTGAAAAAAGCATATAATTATACAGAGAAATTTTACGCAAAATATGTCTTAATTATTAAATAAGAAAACACAACTTTATTTTGATCTTCAGTAACACTAAGAACCACTAGGTACATAGACAAGAAATCAGAATGTTATTAAAATTTTATAAACAGGGTTCAATTCCAGCTGAGTGGTTGGCTACTGGAAGACCACATCCACATGCTGGTGACACTGCTATTCTGCAGTGTTCTGAATTCATATGGTCTGTACTAACAGTGGGTTTGTCACAATTAGAGCTTTAAAATAAAATGACAATCTCCTGGTTCAGAGTCCAAAAATACAATCAAAACAAAAATCTTAAAATGCTGACATGCTTATAATTATTTATCTATCTAAGTAGCTTCATTCCTTCTCTTCACTCTGCCTACATTCATGCATCATCCTTAGTGATATTTCTTTTATGTCACCTCACCAAACTTATTTCTTTCCCTGCCAACACTTCATTCAAACAAGGCTTTCTACACAGCCTTGTTTTTTGTCTCAGCTAGCTAACTGAAATTAAAGTCTCTTGGACTGGCAGTAACTCCTGGCTGTCTAATACAACAGTTGCATGTATTCTCCACCTACACCTACATTTGCCTTGACACTCATTCTTTCTCTGCCCTTGCATATTCCTTTCTCTTTGCTGAACTGCACTTATATTTGCCTTTACAAATCTGTTGTTCCATGGTGTCCTGGGGTGATAGTACAAATCGTTATGGCTTCAAATACTACCTAAGTAAACACTCTTCAGCCTCAATCTAATATTCATGTATTTATCTATTATCTGTAGTACAATCTCCACTACTCACAAGATGTGATTTTCTTGCAGGCAACTCAAATTTAACCGGTCAAATATAGGATATATTATTTTTCTTGTCAGACCAGCTTCTCCTCCTGTCTTGTCTCACCTGGGAGAACCGGCACTTACTGTAACTGTTCAAAGAAATGAACTCATTTGTTCTTGACTCCTTTCCATCTCCACAATCCACAAGGCTCCTTTGGTCTAGAATATCACTTTACCTCCACATTGCTTCTCTTTCTTCCTCTGTTCTCAACTAAAATGTCATCTCCTGGGGAAAGTTTAGTGACTTCTCTCTTCTCTTCCTTCCTATACCACTTTAACCCTATGTGTTTGCCTCAAAGGATTGATTATAAACTATAATTAGTAATTCACTAGCACCTTTCTCTCCCACTAGATTCAGAGCTACTTTGCTTACCAGCATCCTCTAGAACCTGTATCAGGATGTGACAGAGTACATGCCAATAGCTCATGACCAAGTATTTGATCAGACGATAAATTCCAACGAGTCTAAAGCATGCCTCACATCTGTCCTTTCTTTGCCCTCAACTTGTCATCAGTACCCTGCATTGGTCCATCATTACCTGTTGTCTAAACTTAGAACTGTCCTATAAAGGAGGTCACAGTCTTTAGCTTTTCTTTAGCCTAAAAATGGTCTTTTTTCTGAAAATGAAAGTAAGCCAGGTACAGTGACACATACCTTAAATCTCAGTTACTCAGTCAGCTGAAACAAGAGGATTACAAGTTAGAGCCTGCCTGGACAACTTAATTTAGTAAGACCCTGGCTCTAAAATAAAATAAAATAAAATAAAATAAAATAAAATAAAATAAAATAAAATAAAATAAATACAACACAACACAACACAACACAACACAATACAATAGGCTGGCAATGCAGTTCAGTGCAAAAGCCCTGGGTTCAATCTCCACTACTACATGAGTAAGTAATAAGTAAGTGTCATTCACCTGAAAAAGCTTCTGAGTGTTTAAAAGTGTATGGAATAGTCCAAATACTTATGACATGGTACAGAAGACCCTTCCGAAAACACTTCAATTAAAACTCAATTTTCTATCCTGCAAAACTCTCTCTAGAAATTAATGGAGAAAAAAGATGCTTCCATGACAAAGAGGCGCTAGGAAAATTTGTGACCATCAGTCCAACCCTACAAAAAATACTGAAGGACATTCTAGGGAGAGAGAACAAGAATACGAGCATTTCAGGAACAGTGGCAGAGGCCTCAGTGAACGAGGCAGACAGTGGAGTGGAAGAGAAAAATAGACTATCAATGGCAGAAAAATAGAATAGCAGAAATGAGGCAGAGAAGATTGGCTATAATCTCTAGTATAGAGGGCCTCGAAATACTAACAGAGAAAAACACAGGCAGAGTAGATCAGGAGATAGGGTCCATTGAGCTGCTCTATATAGGGAGGCAGTGGGACCCAAAACAAGCAGTGCACCCCATGGGAGTGAAAGGAGAGGAATTGTCTAAAAAAGGGAGGCAGGGGATATTGTTATTGGGGTAACAAGATTTAGAATTTACCTTATTCTCACCACTTTGCTTGGATGGATTACATGCTGTTCCAGTTTGTCTACTTATGCTAGACTTGAGGACATGGTCAGTTATCCCAAAAATAAGAGGACATATTATGGTAATCATCCCTAATTTTACTATCAACTTAATCTGAAGCCCTTTATAAATTATGCTGTCTTTTTATGACTGATCTTATTTGAATCTGGTTTGTTAGATTGCTACTTTGTACTGACTGATTTTATTTAAATCTGTTATGATTGATAGGATCAAGTCTAAGAGTATAGGCAACTACACTGAAGATAACAAGATTCACTAAGATACCCACTCTGGTTTGATTATTACTTGCTTTTGAAGTCTTATGTCTCCAATGCTTCGTTTTTATTAATGTTTTTATTAATGTGTTTTATGTGTTAATGTGTTTTATTAATGTGATTATTAATGTTACCATGGTAAGCATTGTAGATCACCTTGTATTGCGGTTTTATGTGACTTTTCTGCCTCATGCTTTTCTAGGAATTGTTTTGTTTTATCTTGCTTTGTTTTGTTTTTCCTGGTAATACAGAAATGATATACATGTAGAGACTCATGCATGTGTAGAGCTTATAAACAGTTTACGAAAACCAACTATATAACACATGTTGAAATGAACAACTACTTTGAAGAAAAAGAGACACTATAATACCCAGTGCTGATTCCATAATGTCATGATGTGAAGTCCAGCAAAACTATCACTTTCTTTTCAAAGTGATTTTAGCTTGCTTTGCCTTGTTTAAGTTCAACACACATTAAGGTATGGACAGCTGTTTTGAGGAGAATGAGAGACACTATGACAGCCATTCTCGGCTTCCCTAATGTCTGATCTTGAAGACCTGAAATGCCCTCCTCGTCCTGCTCAGATCAATTCCATGCTAGGTTGTTTCATGTGAATTCCCTGTATGTGACAATATGGACAACTATTTGGAAGAAAACAAGAGTCAATATGATAGAGAGTGAATATCTCCGATTGTCTAGTTTTGAAATTTTTGTCTCTTACATTGCTTTCTTGTGATCCGCTTTGCTCTGTTTTGTTGTGTTTAATTTTACCTTTTTGATATAATTGCATGTATATTTGAGTGGGTAAGATGGATGACCATATTGCTGTTTTTGTCAGATCGTGGAGCAGAACTGTTAACAGTCTCACTGTTTGAATGTCTACTTTACATGTTTTAACTCTGTAATTTGAACAACTAATTCCAAGAAGTCAGTATGTAATTTGTCAAGTAATAATTTCTTAGGTTTTTCTGTTGTTGTTCTTTTCCGTTTTTCCTTGGAATACTGTGTTGTTGCTACCCTTTATTCTGTTTTGTTTTTGTCTCTTTAAATAAAATTATTTTAAAAAAAAGAAAAAGAAAAGAAACTCAATTTTCTAGGCTCTAGTCCAGTTACCTTGGCCCCTTTACTTTGAATACACCGGAGGATGAGAAAGAACTGTTCAGTGAATAAAGTGGGAATGAAAGATTACCTAGTACATTATTGAAAAATAAAAAGCAGAAAAGAATCTGTCCTACCTCAAACTTTGGAGCTTTAGAGAGTATATAGCTGTAAGAATTAATTGGTACAAAGAAATAAAATACACATATGTGACAAAATCCAGGTTGAGGTAAGAATCCAGAACAGTCAAGAATTATCTGATGTTATAACATTCTGGAATTGAGACCTGACTGATAAGGGAATTCTCTCTTACCTTCATTACTAGGAAGAGGGGCCAACAAGTGAAAGATTCAAATGTGGGAAAGACATTGGTATAAGAAATGGGACAGCTCAGTCCCACAGCACTGCCTCTACTTCAGATCTCGTCACAAGTTCTGAGGCTGCAGTACTTCTGACTGACATGGCTATAATCAGGAGGTTCCCATGATCCCTTCTTTAGGTCTGATATTTTACTAACAGCTCATAGAAATCAGGAAAACCCTTTATTTACATTATAAAGGACACTGATGAAGAGATCTAGATGAGTTTTGAGAATAGAACCTTCTATACCCTTAGAGTTGGCGTAAACCACCCTCTGGGCAGGTAGATATATTTGCCAACCTGGAAGCTCTCCAAAACTTACAGCTTAGGAGTTTTTATAAAGGCTTTATTACATTGGCATGATCAATTATTGACTCAATTTCCAACCTTCTCCCTTTCTCAGAGTATGGGGAGATGGGCTGAAATTTTCAAACTTCTAAACATGGCTTGATCTTTCCACTGACAAATTCCCATGCTGAAACTATCCTCAAAGTCACTTCCTTCAAACAAAAGATATTCTTACCACCCAGGAAATTCCAAAGGATTTAGGAGCTCTGTATAAGATGTGCCTATCATCTGAATTATTAAGGAAATTACAAAGGTTTTCAGAAAGAAGGAGCAGAAACCAAATACATATTTTTTTTATTGTGTCATAGTAGGAGAAGGCAAAATCTGATTTATGTTATGGATGCAAAGTAGAGACTAATTCATTCATTCCTTTATCCATTCATTCACTCAATAAATATTAAGATCAGGACCAGGGATATAGCTCAGCAGCACGATCGCATGCCCGGCAAGTGCAAGATCCTGAGTTCAATTCTCAGTCAAAAAAAAATATATAAATACATATAAAGATATATATAACATGCACTATTTGGGGCTATGTGACTATAGTGGTAAGACAGATAACACCCCGGCCTCATGGACCTTTCATTCTAGAGGATTCTGAGAAGGCAAAAAGAAAGCAAGGAATCCAATTAAGAGACTGATGTAGAGTAAATAAGAGAGATTATAATAGCTTATACAAGAAGGGTTACAGTGGAGTAAGAAAGACACAATCAAATATGCATTATATCTTAGAAGTCCAACAGATAAGAGTGTCAAAAGGTTTCACTGTGAAAGGTAAAGGAAAATGAAAACTGACTCCCACCTCTCTGATCCAGACTACTACACTGATAGGTGTAGTACTATATACTGGAATGGGAAAAAACAAGAGGGCTGCAGATTAGAGAAAAAAGTAAGAATTCTATTTTTGATCATATAGTAAAAGGTATCCATTAGACATCCAAATTAGGAGTTATTTGACAAACCATTGGGTTATGAGTTGGGAGGTCACAGGAGAGGACAAAACTAGAGATGTAAAACTAGAAGTCAGACATAGAGATGGCATTTAAAGATACATTCTGGAACTTAAAGAGAGTACAAATGAGAAAGCACCCAACATCAAACCCTGTTACATCCGAACTTTGAATGGTTGAACAGAGAAGGAAACAAAGGCAATTGAGATGAAATGATTAGTAAGGTAGCAAAAAAGCAGTAAAATGGGAAGTTACTACTGTAGTAAACCAACAGAAGTGTGCTGCTAGGATCTGCCTTTAAGAAACAATCTTCATGGCTACATAACACTCTGTGTGGAAACTGAAAACAAACTCTAAAAGCAGAGGGTAGACTTTTAAGGAAGAGAAAGAAGGGGAATGAAGAGTGTGGGACAGGGAAGAGGATCACAGGAAGAGTGGATACAATCAAAGCAGTACATATGGAAACATCACAGTAATATCCATTTTTACAATTAATATGGTTGGATAGCTATAACAAAAATATTGAAATGGTTAAAAACAAAAAGAAAATCTGCCATTTGGCTGTTTAGAGTACAGTTAACTTGACAGTCTTCAGCAGTTAGCCTGGGGATCCACTTCCTTTTGAGCCACAGACCATTCTTCCCCAGACAATCACTGACACACTGTGGATGGCAAGGTCTGTCCTTGTTTATTTTGAGAATCCATTAATGGCCCTGAAGCAAGGCCAGCGGATTGCTGTAGCCACTGGTTTCATACAGGAGCTTAAATTAGAGAATTCTTTCTGTGGTCTGTTGGCCATTTCAGAACTTTGGAAATATAATGGTCAATTCATCAGAAAGAAATAGCAGGTGAGTATGGCGGACTTTAGGGGGCCTGCAGAGGAGAGACCCTGGCGCCTCGGGACCTGCACAGTGCGGTTGACTCGGGGGTGCTGGGAGAACAAGGAGCTCCTCCCCTCTCTGGGGGGCGGCTGTGAATGTGGCAGACTTTCAGCAGCCCAAAGGAGAGAGACTCTGGCTAGTCGGGACCTGCACCAAGCGGTTGACTCGGGGTACCTGGAGAACAAGGAATTCCTCCCCTCTCTGGGGGAGGGCTGTGATCCTGTTGTGAGGGCTGAGAATCAGACATCTCATGTCGTCCTGTCCCTTGTCCCATGTCCCCCACCTTAGCAAGTGGGAGCCAGTTAACTACACATCTTGTGAAAAGATTGGCTATGTTATTTAGTATGAGTTCCCCATATGCAAAGATACGGACAACCATTTGGAAGAAAACAAGAGACAATATGACAGATAGCGAAGATCTCTGGTTGTCTAGCTTTGAAATTTATGCTTTCTTATGTCCCGTTCTGTTCTGTTTTGTTGTGTTTAATTTTACCCTCTTTAAAATAAAATTTAAAAAACTATTAAAAAAAGAGGGGAAAAGAAAGTGCTTTAAATGATATAACTGCATGTATGTTTAAGTGTGTAAGATAGATGACCATATTACTGTTTTTGTTAGATTGTTGAGCAGAACTGTTAACAGTCTCACTATTTAAATGTCTATTTTGTATGCTTTAATTTTGTAACTTGAACAACTACTTCCAATGATGACAGTATGTAACTTATCAAGTGGCTATTTCTTAGTGTTTTTGTTTTTGTTTTGTTGTTCTTTTATTTTTTGCCTTTGGAATTCTGTACTGTTGCTACCCTTTTTCTGTTTTGTTTGGTTGTTTTCATTTTTGTTTTTTCTCTTTAAGTAAAATTAAAAAAAAAAAAAAAAAAAGAATCCATTAATGAACAACTTTTGCTCCAGGGCCCAGTTAGAAGTTAAAGAGTCTGTTAGACCTGCATCATGGTCTGAGGTATCCCCCCCCCCTTGCTCAACTTGCTTCCTCTTCTTTCACTTTTCACAGGTGTTAGATCTTGATCTGAAGGCTTGACCAATCTTGTTTCTTTGCTCATTTATTTGCCACATTTTATGGTACTTTCCCCAGTAAGCCTGTTGTCAGCACTATTGTCCATATACTGGAAGACCACAGTGAAGAGTCACAAAAGACAAGAGGAAAGAGTCTTACATGCGTCCACCATTGCTGAGAACTCAAGAGAGGAAACAGAAGTGACAAGTGAATTTTGCTAAAATGAGGATCACTGAAAAGCATAAAAGGCTCACTTTCCATGGAAGAGTATGAATCAAAGCTTAATGAATGAAAGATGAAGGCGACAGACACTATAAACAACTCACTTAGGAAGTTTTGGTGTGGAAGAACAGTAATAGGCAGCAACTGCAGGGAGTTTTAGACTGAAAGGGAGTATTTGTTACTGTACTTTTTAATAAAAGATACTTGAAGACTATTAGTACACTGTTTGAAATGAGCCAGTATAAAAGGATGATGACTTGAGACAGGGAAAAGTGCAAGAGCAAAGTCTTTAAAAAGGCAAAAAAAATATTCTGAACTTTCAAAGCACAAGAAATCACAGGAGAAAAGACTTATAAATTAGGTTACATAATTCCCAATTACAATAAGTGTTGTGAAAGAATAGCACAAGAATTTCCAAAAGCATAAAGAGAAACAATTTATATTGAGGAAATATCTCTGAAAAAGTAAAATTAATCACTAAAGTAAGAAATAAGAATATCCCAAGAGGAGAAAAAAAGAGGGTACTAAAGCCAAGGAATGGGAAAAAACTTGAATTACTAGAAGATCAGAAAAGCTCTTGCTGTATTAAAATAAAGATAGCCAGGACTCAATTATGTGAAAGACCGTGTAAGAAAGTGATAACACATTTTAGATCTGAACCCAAAGTCTGAGGTTTTAAATTGGGAATTTACATGATTTGATTCATGGTCTTTAGAAGAGATCACTAGATTTTCATTGTGGTGAGCAGACCACAAGATTTTGTTGAGAGCTGATGGTGATTTGAACTTGGACAGTTGAATATATTCATTCATTCATACTGTTTATTTTTTTTAAATTATGTATTATTTCTACACTTTTTCTGTTGTTTTTTTTCTTTAAATAAAATTTTAAAAAATGAAAAAAAAATTGAGAGAAGTAAAATGATCCAATATCTATTTTTTGAGATAAAATCCTTAGGACTGAGGTGAAAACAGTTCAAAGAAAGGGAGTTATCAAGGATACTATCTAGGACACTACCTCAGTCAACTAAGCAGAATTGGTTATAATGCTCAGCTAACATATACCAACTTCTCAGAGGCCCCCTAAACTATATGTATCTAGCCCTCCATTTTTAGCATGGTATACCAAGGCTTGCACAACCTCAACCATCATAACAGTGAATAAATTAAGCAGCACTAGTTTAAACAGCATGTTTCTCTTACAGTGTTCAACTACCTCATTTTATACCTGAGGGATAGGATTGACTACTAGAGTTGGAATCTGGTCGTACATTAGTGCTGCTCTCTTGACCTGCATATATAATTTTACACATATTTTTTAAATGGCAGAATTCCTCAATCCAGAAATTTATTTATGGATGATTTCTGAAGCTGTTATCACTAGATTCCCCTCTACATTCTTAAAAAAATTAGAAATCCTTGCTTAATCTAACAATCCTTAATTATTGGCCTCCATTATCAAAAACAATCATTGAACACCATAAGTCAGATATTCTTTAGCCATTTGTTTTTCATTGCTCAGGTCATTCTTTTTGCTCCTATAATTATGAATACCATTTATACAGAAAAGTACACCAAAGGACTGAGGCTCTATTATTCCTGCAATAAAATATCAAAAAAGAACTGAAATGGGTTTGAGTAAAATAAGTAATTTAAATTACCAGTAGGGAGGGAGAAAGGATATTACCCGGTATTCAAAATTACAATCCAGCCAGGTATGGCAGTACATGTCTATAATCCCAGCATTTAGGAGGCTGAGATAGCCAGACTGCCACAAATTTGAGGCACCCTGGGTTACACAGACAGTTCAAGGTCAGTCTCAAGTACACAGTGATACCCTGCCTCCAAAAACAAAACAACAAAGCTACAATCCAAACTAAAAGGTGCTGTTTTTGTTTTTGTTTTTAATTCAAAATAAGGAGTGTTGCACTGAATGAAAAGTAACTATATCCTGTATACTTACATGGTGTTTGTTTTTACTTGAGTGGACTGTAAGAGTGACTTTTAATGTAAATCTGTGGGGCAGCTTAATTATTCACCAGAAGCGATTCAGTATACTTAAGCTAAATGAATATATGGACTTAATCCTCTAGAAGTTATGAAATTCATTGCTAACCTCCTGGTAAGAAAAGACTACTTGACTCTTGCATATTTCGGGCATCTTGAAAGATCATTTTGGATCCAAAGTCTATTTGTATCCAACTAATAGGAATTTACTTATCTTTTGTCTTCACTAATGTTGCACAATATTGCATACTATGGAATAGGATATAATTTGTTTTGTGAATATTATTAGAAGTCCATCAACAGGCAGACCAATTTAGAAATTTTGGTTTTCATGTAACTTTTAATACGCAGTTTAAAAAGTCGCTATTGTCTAAGACTGTTTACAAAATCACAAATTCCAACCCACAAACATTTAACAAGTACTACCTACTTGCCAGGCACTGAAGGAATGCTTAGAATGAAAAGATGAGAGACACAGAACTGGGAATGTATCTCAGCAGTACAGTGCTTGCCTTACACACGACGCCCCAGGTTCAAGCTGCAGTAACACACATTCGCATATACATATGAGTACAAATAACATTAGATGGTAACCCTAAAGAATCACTTGGCAATGTGAGAATCTTGCAGTGCACACAGATGTACCCACAATCAACGATGCCAATTTGACATATGCTATTAGAGCTGTGAAATTAGGGCAAGAAAGTAATTTTGCTGGGAGAAGTCTTCACAGAAGTGAAGACATTTAAGAAACATTTTAAAAGAAGACTGAGAGTTCAAAAAGAGCAAAAGAAGTTAAAAAATATTCTAACTGGAGGGAACAATAGTGCTTAGAAACAAAGAGTATATACACACTCCAAAAACCAAAAGATAGTCTTCAGATGTAACTTCCCTTGATCTCACAGCAGCTTCTGATCCTGGTGAACATTCTCATATCCTTGACACATTCTTTTAAATTGTTTGACACTACATTCTCCTAATTTTCCCCTTATCTTTCTGGTTGATCTTATTCAGTATACTTTTTGGACTCTTCTTTGTCTCTTAAATATTGTCATTGTCCTTGAGATTCACTCCTGGGTCCTTTCTTCAAAAGTGAAAAGGCCTCTTCCTGGTTGATTTCATCCCATTTTCATATACTCATGAATCTCAAAACTGTATCTCTAAAACATGTATATCTTGAATTTCAAAGCCAAAATACTGCAGTCTTCTACACACTTCTTTAAAATTTCCCACGTGCCTTAAACTTAATACTTTGAAAATTAAATTGTCTTCCTCCCAAACCCCAATTTGCTAGTATGATGCTCCTCCACCTCAGTGAACACGCTGCCCCAAACCTGCATATCGCCTTCAATTCCTTAATTGTATAACATGCACAATTTGGTCAACCCTTTTGACGCTATCTACTTTGCCTTTTATTGAATCCATTTACATCTCTTCAACCTTGCTCCTAGTGTCCTAATTTATGGTCCAGTCAGTAGCAGCAAAAGTTCCTAATTGGTATATCTGCCTCTAATTTTGTTTCCTTCCAGTGCATCTATAATGATCTGTATCATACCATCTTGTATTATCTAGTTTTTCATTGTACTGTAGACTCATTTCTTGGCAATGTGTATTTCTATGTCTCATTTCTTGGCCATTGTGTATTTCTAACCATATTCAGCCACTTGTCTTATTTTAGGTCTTTCTACATACATTTCCCATACATAAAATATTGTCTGTCCTGCCTTTTAGTGACTAATCCCCACCCATCCATGTGGGGAACTAATCCCCATCCAATACACCCAAAAGTATTAAAATTATATCTCATTTCCTTGAGGGAGAGATTAATTCATCCATCTACTGCTTCCTCTTAGGTGTTTATACCATAGGAATTCCTATCTAGCTGTGACCAAAATCAATAGAAGTAAGTTACTTTTACTTTGATTTACTAGTTTTGCAAAAACATTCAGGACAATTTTCTAAGAAAGCAATAAGCAAACACAAAGTAAGCTGACATCTGAAGCACCCTATCCCACATGATGGAGCAAGCTATGTCGTATACAATATTTACAATGCTACCTATATTACAACTATCTTGAGCAGTATAGTTCAGCATTTGGTATTCATGATGATTCTGATACAGCAAACAGTTAAATAATACTCAATATGCTACAGGCACAGAAGTATATTGTAAAAAGTGCTCCATGATCTTAAAGGAGGAAAGGTTTACTTTGCTTCATAGTTTCGGAGGTCCACTGGCTCTTTTACTTAAGGCCTGAGGTGAGCTGGAAGATCACAGTGGCAGGACATAGTTAAGAAGAGCTGCTCATTTCATGCTAGCCAGGAAGCAGAAAGAGAAGGAAAGGTCAGAAAAGAAAGGGTTGGACACAAAATATACCTGTTAAAGCCATACCATCAATGACCTGCTTCAATCCATGTAGACCCCACTCCTAATAAGCCCATTCTTCAAATGAACTCATTAATGGTCTAATAATTATGATGAAGTTAGAACGCTCAAGATCCAATCACATATCAAAAACTCATCAGCAGGCCACCAATTCTCCAACACAATGAACCTTTTGGGGGACATTTTGATCCCAATCATAATATAAACAAAAAAGTTCAAAGATGTGCCCTAGATAAACTTAATGTAGTGTCATTCTTACTCATTTCGAGCAATAGTGTTTGCACTGCATTATACTGTTTGTTCACTGGGCTTGTGAAAAGTAACAGGAAAGTCCATTAAGCAACTAGTGAAATGATTCAATTAAGATAAACAAGGGCTAATTCAAAGTTAAATCAATATATAGAAAAAATTTATCATTCAAAAAAAAGACCAAGTCGTGGAATCGCTTCACAAACATCTGCGATACAAATAAAAATTTCTTAAAACATTTATTTAATCATTTACTACACTCTTGTACCACAAGAAGCAGCCAGGTGGAAGGATACAGGGCTAAATGAGGAGCTTCTATGTCAAATACACCTAACGTGACAACTTACTTGAAGGAATATTAGATGAAAATGGAAATATGTCTATGTGTGCAAACTGACATTAGTAAACTGTTTTTCAGCAACTACAAAATTTGTGCTGGGCTTGAATAGGTAAATAGAAACCAGACCAAATTACAGATAAGCTTAAAAGCATGCAGATCCTCAAATCCAAGTGATATTACTGGGTGCACTTGATCCTTGGACTATGTGGCCTAGTTTTGCTGGATGACCCTCTAATTTCTGAAAAGTGCTACAGGATCCTCCTGACAACGACCTCTTCTAACTCCAGCATGAGAACTCTTAGCATTTCCGATGTGGATTTTAGAGACAAAGATAGAACACTGAGATCTGCCAAGGCTGAAAAGGATATCACTTTCAAAGGTTAAAAAAAAAAAAATCCCCTCCCTTTTTTCTGATGACTACCCAATTACACAAGCCAGGCATGATAACTGGGAGTAGTGAAAGAAATCTACTATAGGCATGGACAAATATGGCTATTCAAACACAGTGAAAAAGTACATGAAACAGCAATAAAATGCATCTTTTTCAGGCTTCGCATTCAGTAGCTAATCTAGCATAAAAAATTTTGAATGCAAAAACTTAGAACTTTATTATATTATTAACACTTGCAACCTATTTAGTGATTTCAAACAATATGGCTTTTCACTTGTATTTTACATAAGAACACCAAGTTATACAGGATTTATCCTTAAAATTCCATAGGCAGAACAGTATTTTATAAAATGAAATCCATTCTTCCCAAGAGCTATTATGAATTCACTATGAGGTCTCTATATAAGCACGTTCCTGAGGCTACAGATTTATGTTATATTTTTATGTGTCACAATAAACTTAGAGTGTGATGTCCATTTGTGTAATGATACTGACTACTCATGTTCTACCTGCCCAGCTGACTTATGCCCCAAACATCTGGTGTCAGTATCTAGCAATGATAATGCTTTACCCTCTTGTTTATTCACAATTCAAAAGTAATGTTATGATTTTTAAATTCATGTTTTAAAAATCCTATGGCACGAATTCAGGATTGGAATGAAAAGCTATTCGACCTGCGAGTTCTTCTAGTATCTTAGCTATTGAAGGTAGAGGTCAGTGGCTTCTTGCTATAAAAACAGTACTAGGGGATAGGAATAGCCATAGGAATAATTATTATTATTAACATTTGGAGACCCTAGATTGTTTTATCACTTTCCAAGAGCAAGACATGTTCCTTAAACATGTTTTTCTCATGAAATTCTTAATCAACTTCACAATATCCTCATCACTGCATGTATAATTGGAGTTCTCTACAACAACTAGTCTTAGGATAATCCTGTCAGTTCTCAGCTGAACTAAGTCCCTAGTGAGCTATAAAGCAGATATCTACACTAACAGAATCTTCCATGTACCTAAACTGTCAACCCCCCAAAATATTCTTTTTGCCTCTCTCAATCCGTAGCAAAACTAGACTAACCTTGAATGATAAGTATACACCTGTGATTACTAATCCACTAGTTATTCAAACAAGCAGGTTCCTTAAGTGGCACAGCTAGCCAGGAATATGAGAGTTTATTCTGGTGAATAAACAGCATAATATGTAAGGAATGTTTGGGTATAGAAAAGGAGTGTTTCTAGGACACAAAAACTATCACATTTATAGCCATTGCAGGAATAGTCACAGTAACAATTATTATTACTAACTTTTGGAGACCCCAGATTCTAGCATCACTTTCTAAAGAATTATAGAAACCTTATAGTGATGTTTTTTAAACGTGCTTTTTCAAAGAATTCTTACATATTCTCTTCATCTCATATACTCTGGACTTTTTAAAATGTTTTAAATATAATTTCTGTTTTTACTACTACTACTACTATCTAAATATTTATTTCTATCATGAAGGAAAGTATACTAAGCAAAAAAAAAAGACACACAAAAAAACAACTTTATTGTTTTATCCCTACTTAGAAACCAAAGGAAAGAAACATTTACCTCAAATTTTCAAAATAAAAGAAGTAGATTCAATAAACCATACTAAAAATAACACTAGATTATTAAAGATATGCTAATAACTAGAGCTTATCATGATGATAATCTATTGTTTATAACAGGAAGAAAATAAAACTTTATAATAAATTTCTATTTTTAATGCATATATTTAACTACATAATTTCATTAACATGAACAATCAGTTGGCACTAAGCTATCTATGTCATTTTCAATGCATCACTTAAAACCCAAAAAGTAAAAAAAAAAAAAAATACATTCACGGTTTCCATGGGTTGCAGTAGAGGAAAACATAGAAGGTGACCACTAAGGATATAAGATGTTCTAACAATTGAGTCTATGACTATACAACTCTGTAACGATACCAAAAAAAAAAAAAAAACCCTGAATGTATACCACTGAATGGTATATAGAAAAATTAAATTTTATGATCTGTGAATCATATCTTAGTGAATATGTTCTCAAAAGCAAATAACACTGATCCTCAGGTCTGTTTCTATTCCAGTACCATACTGACTTTATCACTGTAGCTTTGTAGTATAATTTTAAGTCAGGGATTGTGATTGGAGGATACAACCACAACTGCAAACTCACTGAACCACCTCATCTTTGATAAAGGGGCCAAACATGCTCGCTGGAAGAATGACAGTCTCTTTAACAAATGGTGCTGGAAAAATTGGCTGTCCATATGCAGAAGACTAAAACTAGACCCATGACTATCACCATACACTAAACTAAAATCTAAATGGATCAAAGATCTAAATATTAAAACAGAAACACTAAAACTGCTGGAAGAAAAAGTAGGTAAAAACCTCAAAGATATAGGGGTAGGAAGAGAATTCATGAACAAGAACCAAAGTACACGGGAAGTACTTCCCAGAATCAATAACTGGGACCACATCTTATTAAAGAGTTTCTGCACGTCAAAATAGATTTCCAGCAGAGTGAAAAGAAAACCCACAAATTGAGAAAATATCTTCATGGACAGTCCCTCAGACAAAGGACTTCTGTCTAGAACTTATAAAGAATTAAAAAAAATCAGACTCTCGAAATTCAAAGACCCAATCCAAAAATGGACATCTGAAATGAATACACAGTTTTCAAATGAAGAAATACGAATGGCAAATAAATACATGAAAAAATGTTCATCATCATTAGTCATGAGAGAAATGCAAATTAAAACCACACTGAGATTCCATCTCATTCCAGAAAGATTGGCCAAGATAGAAAACACTACCAACAACAAGTGTTGGAAAGGCTGTGGGGAAAAAGGAACTCTTCTGCACTGTTGGTGGGAGTGTAGACTGGTGCAACCGCTGTGGAGGTCAGTCTGGAGATTCCTCAAAAAGCTGGGTCTGGAGGTCTCTTTTGACCCAGCTATTCCACTTCTAGGCATATTCCCAGAAGAACTGAAAACATCATACCACAGTGATATATGTGCACCCATGTTTATAGCAGCACAATTTGTAATAGCCAGATCTTAGAAGCAGCCTAAGTGCCCATCAACTGAGGAATGGATAAAAAAGTTGTATTTCTATACAATGGAGTACAACTCAGCTATAAAGAATGATCACATTGAGATATTTATAAATAAATGGACACAACTTGAGACCATTCTCATAAGCAAAATAAACCAAACTCACATGTGTAAATACAGTATAGTCTCCCTAGTATGAGAGTTGCTAAGAGTATATAAGATTTTATGGTAATCATGAGTCCCCATCTCATAGCTTCAAAGCCTTTCAATGTTTTCATTTATCAGTTGGAATAGTTTTATTCTGTTTTGTTTGACTTTATTATACGTGATGGTATGAACAGCTGTTTTGAAGAGAACAAAACATTATGACAGCTATTGCTGATTTAATACCGTCTTTCTAACAAGTCTTACCAAGCTTCTATTCTTCTGTTTCCATTGGTTCTATCTATCACATTGTGTCTTACTGGGATTTGAATATGTGTGATAGTTTAAACAGAATTTTTTTTATCGAAAATGAGGTATTACAGTACCCATTGATCATTCTCTGTTATTTGGTTCAGAATGCCCTGTAATTCTTTTACTCTTTGAATGGTTTTATACTTTTTGTTATGTTTGATATTATTGTATTTGATACTACGTTCAACTATAGCAGGGAAAGGAATATTGTGATAGCTATTGTTGATGTCCAGTTGTCTTAATGTTAAGTATTGTGTTGCCTATGTTGTCCGGTTCCGATCTGCTCTGTACTGACCTCTTTTGTCTTATTCTCTTTAAAATAAAATGGAAAAAAAAAAAAACTTCCTGGTCTTTCTGATATATTATGTATTTTATCTACTTGGACATATTATAAACCTCACTGTACATAGATGCTAATTTTGCGTTAGCCCTTATTTCTTAAATAGATTTAAACATTTTTAAAAAATACATGTTTTACATTTACCTTTTTTTAGCAACACTCATTTCTATTTGTATCATTTTTTACTTTTATTTATTATTTATGTACTGTTATTTATTATTTATTTTTGAAATATATTGTCACTGACTGTAGAATGTTGGATTGACTTTTTCTTTCAGAACGTTAAAGATGTTGTTCTATAGTACTTTTGCTTGCATAGTTTCTACCAGAAATTACTGACCTTATCTTTGTTTTTCTTTTGTTCTACTGTCCCTTGGTGGCAGTGCATCTTCCCCTAGGGCTGTGAGTAAGAGGACCTTCTGTACCTGCTCTATTCCTAGATTTCTGTGGCTTATATCTTAGTAAAAGCTCAGGAACAGACAGATGTACTAATATTTTACCCCCGAGGTATCAGATCTGAGATCCTAGAGCAGGGCATAATTCTTTTTTAGTGACTTATTTTCAGTGTGTTTTCTGGTATATGTACATTAACATATTTAAGTAATTTACAAATTAATATGTGTATACAGGGACCATATATTCAGCAGGAGTATGTTAGAAGAGTTTGGAGACTACTGTTTTAGAGAGCATCTCTATCTATAATAGACTTAAAGTAGAATTTGCCACTTGCTTTTCGATTTGATGATAACACAGTTCTCATGGTTCATTTTATTTCTATGAATAACTATGAGTGAAAAATATTTTGTAGTTTTGTTTTATTTTAAAGTTAATTTTAAATCAGTTAGTAGAATAATAAAAATCATTTAGCTTTAAAAGTTAGTTCTACATAAAATTTTAAAATTTTATTTACATATTTACTCATTTATTTTTGGTTTTTTGAGACAAGGGCTCTATATAGTTCAGGTTGGCCTTTACCTCATGGTGTAGGTCAGGCTGGCCTCAAGCTCCAAGTCCTCTTGCTTTAGCATCTTGAGTGCTAGGACTACAGGCTTGTGACACTATGTCTGGAAAAATTTATTTTTTAACTGATACATAAAGGCATAAAACTGTACATATTGGTAGGATATAATTGTTTTACAATAATTATTAGAAATGTGTATTTAAAAGATGAAGCAGTTTTTATGGACTCCTCTCTTAGACTTCTTTCTTTTTATAAAAGGAAATCCCCCTTTTTGTTCTAGGACTGTGAGATTATGGGAGGTTGAAAATCCGAAGAAGCAAAAAAGTGTGTTTAAGCCACGGACAATGCAGGGTAAAAAAGTCATACCTACTACATGTACATACAGTAGAGATGGAAACCTCATAGCAGCTGCCTGCCAGAATGGAAGCATACAGATCTGGGATCGAAATTTGACTGTGAGTTATAGACTTTTAAATCTGTACAAAATAACTGTTTTATACATAATGACAAACATCATCATGTTAAAATATTATAAAGATCAATTTCCTGAGTTCAGACCTAATTTAAATTTCAATGTTAGTTGATCAAATACTGGGACTTTTGCAGTAAACAGCATTTCAGCAAACATTCCAATGTGTATTAAATTTTGATTTTAAGATAAATTTCCACTATTAGTATAAAATTTGAAGAATGCAGTACAGTTTATAACACTTCAATTTATTTAATTTTAAAAGTGAAGGATTTGACAGTAAAACAAAAATAAACAGAAACAAAGAAAAAGAAAACTAGAAAAGATGTAAGAAAACTACAGAAAATCTAGAATCATCCATCAATTTTACAGTTTTTTTAGTAGTAATTTCACTATTTCAGTACTCTATTATATTCCATTTCAACAGGTTTCAGGTTTTCTCTTTCATTTTAGATTATTATTAGAATAATTCTTAAAGGTGAACAAGGTCATAGAGTTCTTAAAAAGGAATATAGAAGATTTGACTAATTCTGTGAATTATCAGTAAGGTTTTAAAACATCTTTGTTATATAGATGGTAAAAGAAAAACATTTGATAAGTAAAATAAGTCTTCTTTTTTTTAATCATAATTTGGATTGTTTACCGAAGTTTTTTGATCAGATTATTCATTTAGTAAATATTTATTGACTCTGTACTAAATATATACCCAAGCTGTCTTAAGTGCTAAGAGTACTTATTAAAAACTTCTACCTTTTAGGAATTTACATTCTGGTTTTTAAAAATATCAAAAATTTATTCTATTCAGCTTTGCCCATCAAACATTCAGGTTTAACATGGGACCCCACGAAACAGTTGTCTTTTTAGCCAGTTAAATCAAAATTAGTTGTGTTGGGATAAGGTAAGCAGTAATGATGGGGCAAAAAATCCTTGCTGATAATGCTGAAAATATCTTTGGCATTTTCTGTTTGTCAGATCTTTTTATTTCTGTTTTCATCTCCTCTGTAAACCTCATAAAGCTTCATAACAGCGCAGAGGTTTTAAAACTCCTTTGAATTGTAAACCGAATTTTAACCAAGCAATAAATTTTTCAGTAACTGGCTTTCATCCTCTCTGAGTGCTGTTGATTTTCTTGGGTAGCTGTAATAGTCATCTTTTTGGTAAAGTCTATATATATGTGCCTCTTTCTTAGGCCCCATACAGTTTTATTAGAGTAGTTTTTAAAGATTGGCCTTGCGTATCTTGAAATAACAAGTACTTCCTGTTTTTGTTTTTTGTTGGCTATTTTGGGACAGGGTCTTGCTTTGAAGTGCAGACTGGCCTTGAACTCACTGTGTAGCCCAGGCTGGCCTCGAACTCATGATGGTCTTTCTACCTCAGTCTCCTGAGTGCTGGGAGTACAGCATAAGCCACCACGTTTGGCCTATTCTCAGTTTGCTGGAAAATGAAGTCATATGAATGAAGTTCCCAAAAATATCTCCTAAACCATTCTACTAATTACAGTCTTTGATTGTAGTCTGTTAGAATTTAATAACGTACAGATATATAGTATATTATACCATATCCCATTTGTTCTATTTTGTTTGTACTTTTACATGTGCATATTAATGTATGTCAGCAGAAAATAAACAAGTTGAGAAGAAAACCTTTGCCAGCACGAAACACAACTTATTTCAAAGCATTTTTAAAGATTCTGAACTGTTATTTCAGCAATTTTAAAAGGTCATCCAGAGGGAACTACTTAGGTGAACATAAGAAAATCTAATAGCAGCAGCTTTTCCTGCAGGAGCCAAAGGGTGACAGTGATAATGGCTAATTCATGTTTTATGATGATTAAGTAAAGCTATCCTAATTGCTATATTTAGTCATTAAATTCTCATTTGATGAACTTTAGAAAATTAAACATTTTTCTTTAGAAATGAAGTATTTCTATTAATCATAAATTCCTGTGTTTTCAAGATCTTGCAATAGAATTAATATTAGTCAGTGTGCTTGCTATGAGAAACATTTGACTATTTTAAATAAACTTCTATTAATTAGAATAAAATGCAATTAAAATTTCAGTTCTTCTGTCACAATAGACACCTTCTTTTTTGGGCAATACTGGGGAGTTGAATCCGGGATCTTCCATTAAGCTACATGCCAAAGCCCTTTTAAAAACAATTTTGGGAGGCTGGAGATATGCTCAATGGTGCAGCATCTGCCTAGGTCAATTCTTGGTATCAACACAAACAAACAAAAAAAATTTTAAAAAATTTTGAGACAAAATCCCACTAAATCACTCAGTTGTCCAGGCTGGTTTTGAACTTGTGATTTTCCTGCCTCAGTCTTCTAAGAGTGTTGAGGTTACATAGCCAGTTTTTAACTAATAATCTCCTGTGACTAATAGTACTTACTGGAAAACACACATATACAATATTTCCATCATTGCAGAAAGTTCTAGTTGACATTATTGCTCCAGAGTAGTTGTTTGCCTGAGGTCCCTTCTGAGGCACTTCTACTGGCCTGCCTACCTCCCTGGTTCTCCACTTCCCAGGGTAATAATACTTATATAACAGAAAGGATACTAGTGCCTGATTGGGTGAAGGAGAGGCAGAAGAGTAGAGGATGACATTGAAGACATAATAGGATGCATCTTGGCTCAGGGCTTCTGTAAATGTTGAACCTCTCAGGCTGTAATTCTCTCCTCCCAGATATTCTTGTGTTTTTATTTATTTTATGGAAAAAATAAAACAATTTCAAAACTAATAGGAAATAACTATAGTTTATACATTGTGTATTGTTATCTTCAAAGTAGTTATTCAGAGTACAAGATATAGGCATAAAAAATTGTCCAAATGATATTAGCACAAACCTTTCTTTTCAATAAACTGAAAGAAACTAGTAGTAAAACTATCTTAATTATCTTGTCTTTTTTCCTTTTCTCTTGCTTCCTTATTCTTTTCCTCCACCCCATTTCCTTTTTTTCTTTTCCATTTTATGTACTGTAAAATGTACAACAGATATTGTGAAGTAGGAAAAAACTATACTCTTACTTTTCTTCTCTCACCTCTTTCAATTCTTTGCTCAAATTTCCTGTCCTTAGCAAGGTTTCACCTGACCACATTTAAATGATAAGTTTTTCTCCTCCTGTGATAGTCTCTGTGCCTCTTATTTTCTTGCATAGTGCTGATCACCATTGTACATGCTATGTTATATGCTTCACCTTTTATTGACTGTTTCCTGTCTGTAGGGTACTGGCTCTATGAATTATTATCTGTTTTTGCCTCCAGCTATATTTCCAAAGCAAAGAACTATAGTACACAGCTGACGTTCAATAACTATTTGTTGAATGAACAACTGAATCCACTTGTTCTTAAAAAGTAACATAAAATGAGATGGCTGGCTTCTTTCTAAGAAAATGTTTAAAAAAAGAGTAGAATAAAATATATCATTAGCTTTGTGAAAACATGACGAGATAGAATTATTCATATATCTGAGTCCTTTTTTTGGTACCAGAGATTGAACTCACGACCTCACGCTTGCAGGCAGGCACTTATGCCACTGAGCTAAATCCCTGGCCCCCATATATCTGAGTCTTTATATAGACAAAAGAGGATACATATTGGATTCACTTTTCATACCTACTTGATAAATATATACATATGCAGTATACATGGTCTATTTATTTGACTCATTTTTTATTAATGACATCTTGCAGAATTATTTTTGTGTCTCAGTCATGATTTCTGACTCTGAAAATTATTCAGCAAGTGTTCGTTTTACATAAAAACATCTGACAGACTTTTTTTTTGAGACAGGATCTTTTTATATAATGTAAGATTGCCTTGAACTCACTGTGTAGCTTAGGCAGGCCTCCAACTTGCAGCAGTTCTCCTAACTTAGCCTCCTGAGTACCAGGATTACAGGTGTGTGTCATCATGCCCAGCCAAAAGAATCTTTTGGTCTTATTTTGCTCCAAGTAGTATTATTATTCTTTAGTAGCTATAAAGAATCTATAGTATACTAAACTCTTTACTAAAAGAACATGCTGCATTTCCTTGTAGTGCAGCCACTAATAGATTAAATTTTTGTCAGAACAGTGAGGACTTATCATATTCACCAAGTATTTTCTTTCTTTGACATATGTGATTGGAGGGAATAATATTTGAATTTTGGTTTAGCAGTAGGCACTGCCAACAGTTTGATCTACTCTCCAACTCACTGCCTCCTACTGATGCTTTTGGTCTTCGACTTTTGCCCAGGCTCTAGGCCTGTCCCTTTTTGTGAAAATTGCCATATACCACAATGCCTTACCAGAAGAGCCTCCAAGCTGCAGGGTCATTTCTGCAACTCAGCTGTGGTAAAGGACGGACCAGAGAAAGGTGAAGCAAGGGTTATGTAGTAATCACATCAGACATAGCTTCTCCTCAGATTGGGCCCCTAGTGGATGAGAACAGCTATGAAGGAGAGAAAATTCAGGAATAGTTACTGGTGGTAGCATCAGTTGCTGTTAGATTGCCCATGGTAAAATATTGCTTTATTTCTTTCTACACTTTCTTCTTTATTAATGCAATGTATACACAAAGATTTAGATTAAAAATTTTTGTTTTTATATAGGGGAAATTTGCAATTGGCTTTTTTATTAAAAGCCTAGACAACCTTATAAATGAATAGACATAGTTCTAATTCTTTGCTTTAAAAAGTATTCATTTAAATGAAATTATGTGATTTTACATGTATAATATATATAAAATTTCCCCCAAATTTTTGAATTATTATTATTTTATTTGGTACTTCTTATTTTTACCCTTATTTAGTCTCTTTATTAAGCCTAATGTGTCAACCACTAAAAGTCTACTATTTCACTCAACAGCGTATTTTATGAATGGCACCTAAGATATACAATTATAATATAAATTTTACTTTGGACTTTCTGTATGTCAGTTGTTCCTGAGTTTCCCAAACTTGTTATACCCCATTTTTGGGACCTGATGATGAGAAGCTGATCCCACCCATTATTATTAGAAGAATTCTATTAGATAGATGGGATATGCAAAAGGTAGTTTCTTAATAACTATTGGTCTTGCTCCTCTTTTTATCTCATAGGCTGCTTTCAATTCTTATAGAATTCTTATATTCTCAAAATATTTAACTATGGTTGTGAAAATCTTACGAATCTTGCATTTGATGGATTCCTTGATGACTAAAGATACGGTTTAAAAAGATAGGAATGTAGGTCCCTTGCTATAGCCTATCATTCATTTTACGAACATACAACTGCAATGGACCCATGGAGTGCTATGGACCCAATTTTTAGTTATGCATGAGTAGATAAATGAATTAGAATTACTTTTTTGCAAGTATTCAAGAGAAAACATCAGATATAGAAGCTGTTTCATAATGTTTTTGACATGCATGTTTTTCAATAATTACTTTTCAAAATTGTATGTTTCTGATTCAGAACACAAACAGCTCTCAAAACTGTGCAAAATTATTTGCAGGCCCAAAACTTAAATTCTTTTTTTTTTTTTTTTTTTTTTTGGTACTGGGGATCGAACTCATGACCTCACACTGCCAGGCAGGTGCTTATGCCGCTGAGCTAAATCTCCAGCCAAAACTTAAATTCTAATTTGTCAGTTATTTTACTAGAAACTAATCTATTTTAGATAATGCCCTTGTAAAGTGTTACACTATACTATTAGAAGCAACATTTAGTAGTGGCTTTTGAAGAAGGTGAGTTAAAATTTCTTTAAAAATGTGTATGTGGAGGGAAGTATGTGATTTTTATCCTGGTTATTTGAAGTTATTCTGAAATTTTTTAAATTTAGGACTTCTGGTAAAAAATGTAAGTTAGTCGTGTTTATTTAAGGCTGTTCCTTCTGGATACTAAAACAGCAAGAAAGGCATTTTTAAAAGCGTAAATCAACATAGACCAAGAGAGTTAGGAGATGAAAGCAGAAAAGTGAAGTCAAGACCCATTTGGAAGCTGACAGCCAGATGATTGAATGATAACTGACTTAGCTAACTGGAGAAAACCCAAACCTTAGGCATAGTGAGTAAAGCCTGAAAGACACTGTAAGAGTGCTGATTTGTTTTGTAATTCCTTGCAACCAGACCACTGCTGTTTTCTAATGGTTACAGAAATTAGAGAATTACTTTAAGAAGGAATCTGTTAGCATGGCAATTCAAGACAAACATGAAATAAGGCAAAAATTTTCATGTAAAGCTATTCCTCTTTGCCTCCTCTGTTGATACTGAGTTTATTAAATAATACTGTGGTCTAGGTAATATTTTAAGTGTCTTACATGTAATATTTCACTTAATCTTTACAGTGGCCCTGTGATGTAAATATTGTTATTACCATTTTACAGATGAGGAAACCCAGACACAAAGAGGTTGAGTTGCCTACCTAATATTAAAGTCAGTAAGTGATGTAACTGAGGTTCAGTCCTCTGGAATCTGGATCAAGAGTCTATACCAAGAGTCAATAATTATGGCCTGTGCATGCTTATAATAATTTTTACATTTTTAAATGATTCTATTATTTTTCTATGGCTGTTGTAACAAATTACTGTAAGTTTAGTTCTTCAAAAGAATGCAAATATATTATATTACAATTCTGTGGGCTAGAAGTTTCACGGGCCTAAAATCAGGATGTTGGCAGGGTGGGCTTTCTTTCTGGAGTATCTGGGGGGAGAATCCATTTTCTTCCTTGTTCAGCTACAGAGACCACCCGTATTCCTTGACTCATGGTCCCCTCCGTCTTAAAAGTTGGCAAAAATAAGTTGAGTCCTCACATTGCAACACTATGACTTTTTGTTGTTGTTATTCCTTTTGTCATTTAAAAAAGTTTTATGATTGCATTTAATGATGAGATAATCCAAGGTAATCGCCCTACTTAACTGATAAACAGTGTTAATAGTTTGAAACCTCAATCCCCTTTGCCACATGAGGTGACATACTGAGTTTGTAAGGACTAGGATACAGACATCTTTAGAGACATTATTCTATCATGATTTTTTTTTTTTAAATCAAGCTAGGTATGGTGGCTTTTGCCTGTAATCTCAGCACTTGGGACAAGACAGGAGGATTGAGGCCCTATGTTTGAGGCTGGCTGAGCTACATAATCAGTTCAAGGGCCAGCTTGAACTGTACAGTGAGA
This sequence comes from Dolichotis patagonum, assembly GCA_004027295.1. NCBI lineage: Eukaryota > Metazoa > Chordata > Mammalia > Rodentia > Caviidae > Dolichotis > Dolichotis patagonum. Next base: position 89,903 of record PVJX010003883.1, read on the forward strand.
CTCTGTTACAAGAAATTTTTTTTTAAAAAAAGAAAACTGTGTCACGGTACATGAAAATTATATGAAATTCAAATTTAGTGTTCAGAATAAAGTTTTATTAGGACAGTCTCACTCATTTATTTATGCATTTATTGTGTGTGACTGCTTTTGCCTTACAATGGTAGAGCTGAATAGCTGTGACAGATCACCAAACCCAAAATACTTATCATCTGGGTCTTCATAGAAAAAGATTGTGAACCCTGGCATAGAGTTTCTACTTTACTTTTTCAGTTCCTTACTTTTAAATGCTAGTAGACAGACAAGGTTGTCTAGACATTGTAACATGAAATATAGAGACTAAAGCCACAGAGTAAGTAACTCTACTCAGAGGAGAAGGAGAGAACATAGGAGATAAAAAAAATTTCAAGAAAAAAAATATTCCTATAATTAATATTCTCAGAGAAAGAAAGAGAGACAACCAAGAAACTAAATACTACCAAAAAAGGTAAACATTTAAAACATTTCATTCTCATGAAAGAGCTCTTGGAAGATAATAGATGGTAGCAGAGAAGGAAATCATTAGAGTATTGAAATCTAGAAAGTAGATATAAATATAGTCAAGTCTCTTAAAAGTAAAATAAAAGGCAATGAGAGAGAAAAGATAGCGTTAAAGAGTCGATTTAGGGCTCTTACTAAAAAGTAATTACTAAAAAATTCCGAGTAGAGAAAATGTAGGGAGGAGAGGATAGAGTTGGGTAAGAAATAGTTACTTTAAAAAAAGTCTCAAAAAAAAAAAGTCTCAAAACTGAAAACAAAACAAAACAAAAAAGTGACTTTCCAGATGGGAAGGATTCATCTGGAAAGAATAAAAAAGACTCATACCATGTCATGCATCATGAAGTTTCAGGACATAAAGGACATAGAATTTTATTCTCTCACAATGAGAGAGAATAAAATAATGTAACAGAAGAATAAATGGGACCATGTAATTTAGGATGTTGGTAAGACAGTTGCTCAAATGTAAGATCATGAACTTTACTCACTAGGGAAGGAAATAAAGAGCAAGAGAGTATGATCAATGGGAAAATAGAAAGATCGTATCATTCATTTCACAGAAGTTATTGAGCCTTTTTTCTGGTTTAAGGTGTGGGAGAGAAGAAAGCAGAGACTCTATCTAATGCTTTCAGAAGCTCTTAAGTAGAAAATTCAAGGATGCACCTTGAGACCATAATGTTAAGTGAAGTAACTCAGACACACAAGCTTAAGTATCCCATGGCTTCTCTTATTTGAATATATATAGAAATGAAATAAAAGGCATGTAACAGCAAGAGATAGCCAGAGATAAAGGTATTGCAATCCGGCATGAACAATTTATTAAAAGTATACTTTGGTTTGGTACCATTATTTTATATATTTCATATGTTCTTTATCCTATCAGTATGGTTTTCAAGCTGTACATACAGTAGTTAACTTTATGAACTCTTATAAATAAATAAATTTTTGATGCTTTAGAAATAAAAAGGAGGTGGAAGGAAGAGAAACAAAAGATTTGAAATGTGTTGTATATATGTACCAATTCCCTACAGTGAATGTAATCATTATGTACTGCAAACAAGTACTAATAATATTCAAAAAACAAAGAGCTCCCTAGTGCGAAGATTGAGAATATACTAGAGCAGATTGGAAACAGGAGAATCTACGGAGTGCTTCCACACAGATCCAGTAGAGAAAAATATGCAACAATCAACAAAGTCCTCTTCAGACCTTATCATACAAACATAAAATGATGTTGATTGAAATTATTAAAAAATTGATTAAATTATTGATTAAATTATTTAAAAAACATTATCTAATTTCTTTTCGTGTTCTTAAGAATGAAATAAGACTTTTTAGTACTAACTTGGTTGTCTTTTCAGTCCAGGTTCTCTTTAATAATACAATAATTCTTTGAGGCAGTCTCTTTGGACAACTTCCCTCTTGTTCTAAACTCAGAGTGTCTAGGCAGCCTTGACTGTGTGACACTACCTTAGTTTTCTTATTGTTCTCAGCTGAGTTCTCTGTGTTTCCCACTGGCTTCATATTAGCATAAAGGCAAGTCATATTTTTCAGTCTTCTATCAAGATGAGCTATTTTAAGTCCATTCACCATTACTTTCAGTGACACCTGATTGGATCTAATTCTGTCCTAAACCTTTTTCTCTGCGGACACACATTCAGCCATTTGTAGAACAACTTCACCACAGTGATATTCAGACACAATTTAAGCTTGGAGTCTTAGTTACTTTCTTGTTGCTTAGACAAAATACCCAATATGCAGAGTTAAAGGAGGAAAGGTTTATTTTACTCACAGTTTGTAGAGGTTTCAGTCCATAATCAACTGGCTACAAGGCAAGGTGACAGATGTCAGGAGGACAACAGTTCATGGTGATGGAAGACAGCAAAAACAAAGAGGGAACAGGAAAGGGAGAGAGAGACAGGCAGACAGACAGACAGAGACAGAGATCAAGGGCAAGCAATCCTCTTTCTGTCTGTTACAGTATATCCATTCTCCTGGGATTAGGGCAGTGCAGTCAATGGACTGATCCAACAGTCACCCACTGTTAATCCCAGCATTGCACTGTAAATCAATCACAAACTAGATTCAGCCACCTCTGAAACCTATGACTGCATGGGAGAACATCCAGACAAACCATAACATTCTGCCGCTGGCCACCCAAAGACTTTTATGCACATTCCTTTATGCAAAAGTCATTTAGTCTATCTCCAAGAGTTTCCAGAGTCCTAACAGATTCAGCATTGCTGAAAAGTCCAAAGTCTCCTTTGCGATATAAGGCTAACTCTTAGCTGTGAACTCCTGTACAAATGAAAAGAAAGTTAAATACGTCCAATATTCAATGGCACAAAACAGACATTTCCATTCCAAAAGTTAGAAACTGGGGAATACAAAGGAATGGGACCAAAGCAAGTTCAAAATCTAACAGGGCAAAAACTTTAAGTCCTGTAGTCCCATGTGCACCATCTGAGGCGATCTATGACAAGTTATGAACTCCAAAAGGCTTGAGTGACCCCTGCAGCACTTCCAGAGGTAGTAACTCCCATGGCTTCTCTCTTGAGCCATATCTGCTCCCTCCTTGCAGTTTTTCTCAGATGATCCATGTTTCTGGCTTTTTCCAAACTTCTGGGGTCTCCACTGTGCCTTTGGCTTCACACTCACAACTTCACACACTGCACTCTCAGAGGCACACTGCCTAGCCTCCTAGGCCTTCTGAAATCTAGTTGGAAGCCTTCTGGACCCTATAACAGTTGCATTATTCAAGAGCCTAAAACCAGCACCACATGGATGGTGCCAAGGTCTGCTGCCAGTAAGAGCAGCAGCCAATCTTTCTTGTCTCTTGGCTGCGGGGGTGAAATGGGCACTCTGAATCCATTCTGAAGAACAAATTCTCTATGCTGCCACCATTCTGGAGCATGGTACTCTGGAGCTCTCTTCTCAAGGCAAAGTGTTTCACTTTTACAATTTTGAGACTTAAAGGGTGGACTCCTGCTGCTTCATGTGATACCATCAAGCTATCTTTTCTATTCTCTGTAGAGCAATCAAGATCTCCTCAGCTCTATCTTTGCAGTCCATAGCTTTATAGGAGCTTCCTTTCTGGCCAAACTCAAAACATTTTAAATCATTCTGCTCTCCACTGCTTGGTCTTGATTCTTAATGTAGATCTTGCTAAAATCCCCCAACAGTAACCATGTTGCTGCCTCAACATTCAACTGCCTTGAAACTTCTTCTGTAAGATTAATTAGTCTGCTGCTCTTAATCTCCATCTCAGGCAGTCTCTAGGTGTGAGCAAAATGCAGAGAAACATTCTGCGAAGGCATAACACATCATCTGGAGTCCAACAGCTAATTCAATCCTTCTTCCCAGCAGAAACTTCTTGAGCCTGATCTTTACTGACAAGATTTCTATCAGCTTTCTGGTCTTCTGAACTCTGACCACAACCTGCCATACAGAACAGCCTAAGACATTCTAACTGTAGTTTTTCAGCTGGCATCTCCAGACCTTCCCAAATTCTTCCCATAGGCATGTCCCAAAGGCTGATGAACTGCATGGTCAGGTATAGTCACAGCAATGATCCCACTGCTCTGGTATCAAATCCTTAGATGCTTTCTTGTTGCTGGGACAAAATACCCCACATGCAAAGTTAAAGAAGGAAAGGTTCATGTAGCTCACAGTTTGTAGAGGTTTCAGTCCATAATCAGCTGGCTCCAAGTCAGGGTGGCATGTGGAAGAAGGACAATATTTCATGGTGATGAAAGACAGCCAAATCAAGGAGAGAGAGAGAGGGAAAGGGAAAGAATCTTTTTGTGTGTGTGTCTCTTATATTATATCCAGTAGACTGGGGTTAGGATAGATCCAGCAATCATTCACCCTTAATCCTGCCGTGAACCATGAATCAATCACAAACTAATTCAGCCACCTGCAAAAAGCCTGCCCCCTATGCATGGAGCTTTGGGGCAGGTTGGGGGTGGGAAGACCATCCAGACACAAACCATAACACTTAGTTTACTAAAACACAACTGCTTATCTCTCAAAACTCACTCTTTCCTTTTGACTTTGCTGTTTTTCTTAATTATTTTTCCATTTAGAGCTTCAGAATATTCTCTACCTGCTATAATCAGTGGCATTTTAAAATTCTGTTTTATTGTCTTTCAGTTCTGCCTCCCCAATTTCCTATTTCACTCTATTCTTGCCGTATCTCATTTTTGTTGTTGAATATCCTCACCCTCTGTTTTTTATGATATACCTCACCCCACTTCAGATCATATAAAATGTAACACTCACTGTGTCAGAACTTACTACATACTGAATAGATTGTTATATACAGCCTCTTAGTTTATTTCTTGATCCAATCTATGAATATGTAATATCACAAATATGGGGGATTTCCTTCAATTTAGCCTTTGAAGTCCAATATTGATTTCACTGTTTTGCTTTATTTTGATTGTTTTGCTTTATTCAATATTCTGTTTTGATTGGCTTTATAGTGTTTTGACTGTATTCTGTTCCTGATGATCATCCTCTAATTTATTGTCTGGATTCCTTTTCCCTGTACTGACCACTGTCCCTTAATTGCGTCATGTGCAAGCTCCCACTTCTGGGGAAGGTCTTATTCATTGGAGGCCAAATCAAATGCCATGTCATCTGTAACACTCTTCAACAGTTATGGTATACTTTATGGATATGAAGATCATATATCTAGAATTGTAAACTGTGAAAACAATCCAATAAAAGTTTTTTTAAAAAACTTTCACTTTAAAATCTCTTCTCTTTAATAAAAGAAAGTGATTTTTTGTAGTTTGGCCCATATTTATGGTGACTTTGCTGAGGCTGTAGACAGTTCACCTATTGTAGTTGCAAAACATTGGCTCCGGCTATTACATAGGGAAGAGATCATCCATATACATAGTGAAATAATATAGGTAACTGATACCCTGGTTACCTCTTACATCAGTCTCTCAGGATAGCTGGCCTCTTTGCTTTTATCAAGTATTATTACCTTTGACCCACTTCGGAGCCTTTATGCTAGTTACCTGCTGCCTGTGACCTTTGCCTTGATTATTGCCCTGGATGTGGTTGCTTAGTCTGGCTTCCAAGGAAATGTTATTCCAAAGAACTACAAGTAGAAAATATAGATTAAGAAGGCCAGTTACAGAGCCAAACTGCCCAACTAAAGTAATAGCCTTGCTCTCCCTGTCCCTGTGTCTCTATCTCATAGCTTTTAGTTTTTGTAGCATGCATTCCTATGTAATTGTTTTATTTATTTATTTAGCCTGCTTATCCATTTGTTCCCCTAAGCTTCACAGGGTCAGGGAGATTTTAGTTTTATTTGTTCTTTCCTTGTGCCTAAAAGGCCCTTAGCGTATCTATAAATATTTGTTGCATGCATGAATGGATGAATGAATAAATGAATGAATAATGGAACATTATAGGCCTTATATGTAATTGATTTGCTTTTCAACTTCTTTATTCTAGCTTTCGAATTTTAAGTGGTAATCAAACTTTGTTATTATCAAGTGAATGTGTTGTTATCAATTACTTGATTTAGTCTTTCATATGTAATGGCTTTTTTGTATCTGGTATTTTCTGCTTATTGTTTTATAATAGCTAGATTTTAAAACATGTATTAATAATAGATACTATTTATTGAATACATGGTTTGTGCTAAGGACTTTTCTAAGTATTTTATGTATATATTAAGTCATTTGGCTCTTGTAGAATAATACTATGTAGTGAGTATTATGATTAACCACAGCTTTTAGATGAGAAAACTAAAACACAGAAAAGAAAGATTTTACAACTTGCCAAACATCATGTAGCTAATAAATTGTAGAGCCTGGGACTTTGATTCTAGAATTTACACTCCTAAATTTCTGTGCTACCCTACTTTATGGCTCAAAAATGAACCTGACAGACATGTTCTAAAACTAGATCACGGTAAAGATTGCACAACTCTGAAAATTTACTGAAAAAAAATTAAAAATTTTTTTATAAAATAGTCTTTTATATGGGGACATTTTAATTTAATACAGATGCTTAAAATGTGAAGTATTCATATTCTTACTGTTACAGTTACAATCTTTTCAGGGATTTCACATACAGATAAAGTTTTACCACTGAATTTTCTTGCCACTGGAATATTGAAGTAGATAAAATAGGTAACCTTCTGCCCTGTCTTAAGTTGGCTAAGAATGCAAAGTCTTATGTGTTACCTTATGATATCTTTGTAGCAAAGATTTGTTTTTAATCTTTGAATCTGTATGTATTTAATCTTTGAATCTATACATAGTAGCACTTGATATTTATTTAATTAAAATTATATTTTATTATATCTATACCATAGGAATTTAAATTATATTTAAAAATTCTTACATTCAGGCTCTAATTTTGAAATACAAACCTTGAATAGTACTTTTCAAAGTGAAAAATTTATGCGCTGCTTAGATGCCTAAATATTAACATATGGAGAAAAATGTAACTTATGATACAGAATGTGAAAAAAATTATATAACTGGATAAATGTATACTAATCAAAGTTGCTTACGGGTTCCTGACAAAAAATTAAAATTGAGTTAATACAAATACTTACAAAGATTTTAAAACTTAAAAACAACTTACAAATAAAGTCAGAAGAATAATTATCTGCCCAAAATTCAGGGAGTAGAATACATATGAATATTTATAGAGGTGTATTGATATTTAGAACAGAAAAAAATAGAAATCACTTATGAACCAAAACCTGCCATTTAAAATATATGAATAAGAGATGTTGCTATGGAGTCAAATATATAAGCAGTATAATCTGATAATTTCCTTACATTGAATAAATAGACCAGAGGGGCTTTCTAGATTCATGAGAGTGATGTAATTCTGCTTTGTCATTATTCAGTAACTAGAATTTAAGCAAAATGTATAGGTCAAGATGAAATATATTTTTATATATATATTTTTTAATTTTATTTTAAAGAGAATAAAACAGAGGGCAGAACAGAGCAGATCAGAACAGGACAACATAGGCAACACAGTACTTTACATTAAAACAACCAGACATTAACAGTAGCTATCACAATATCTCTTTCTCTACTATAGTTAAGCATAGTTTAAAATACAATAATATGAAACATAACAAAATAGTATAAAACCATTCAAAGAGTGAAAGAATTACAGGGCATTCTGAACCAAATAACACAGAATGATCAATGGGTACTATAATATCTCATTTTCAATAAAAAAATTCCATTTATACTATCACACATATTCAAATCCCAGTAAGACACAATATGATATATAGAACCAATGGTAGTAGAAGAATAGAAGCATGGTAGGACTTCTAAGAAGGATGATATTAAATCAGCAATAGCTGTCATAATGTTTTGTTTTCTTCAAAACAGCTGTTCATACCATCATGCATGATATAGTCAAACAAAACAGAATAAAACTATTCCAACTGATGAATAAAAATATTGAAAGGCTTCAAAGCTATGAGATGGGGACTCATGCTTACCATAAAATCTTATATACTCTTATCAACTCTCATACTAGGGAGACTATATGGTATTTACACATGTGAGTCTGGTTTATTTCACTTATGAGTATGGCCTCAAGTCATGTCCATTTATTTATAAATATCTCAATGTGGTCATTCTTTATAACTGAGTAGTACTCCATTGTATAAAAATACCACAACTTTTTTATCCATTCCTCAGTTGATAGGCACTTAGGTTGTTTCCAAGATCTAGCTATTACATATTGTGCTGCTATAAACATGGGTGCACATATATCACTGTGGTACGATGTTCTCAGATCTTCTGGGAATATGCCTAGAAGTGGGATAGCTGGGTCAAATGGGACTTCCAAACCCAGCTTTTTGAGGAATCTCCAGACTGATCTCCACAGTGGTTGCACCAGTCTACACTCCCACCACCAGTGCAGAAGAGTTCCTTTTTCCCCACAGCCTCTCCAGCACTTGTTCTTGGTAGTTTTTTTCTATTCTGGCCATTCTTTTTGGGATGAGATGGAATCTCAGTGTGGTTTTAATTTGCATTTCTCTCATGACTAATGATGATGAACATGTTTTCATATATTTATTTGCCATTCGTATTTCTTCATCTGAGAACTGTGTATTCATTTCAGATGCCCATTTTTGGATTGGGTCTTTGAATTTCGAGAGTCTGATTTTTTTTTTTAATTCTTTATAAGTTCTAGACAGAAGTCCTTTGTCTGAGGGACAGTCCATTAAGATTTTTTCCCAATTTGTGGGTTTTCTTTTCACTCTCCTGGAAATCTCTTTTGACATGCAGAAACTCTTTAATAAGATGTGGTCCCAGTTATTGATTCTGGGAAGTATTTCCTATGCAGTTTGATTCTTGTTCATCAATTCTCTACCTACCCCTTATATCTTCAAGGTTTTTACCTACTTTGTCTTCCAACAGATTTAGTGTTTCTGTTTTAAGATTTAGATCTTTGATCCATTTAGATTTTAGTTTAGTACATGGTGTTAGGCACGGGTCTAGTTTTAGTCTTATGCATATGGATAGCCAGTTTTTCTAGCACCATTTGTTGAAGAGACTGTCATTCTTCCAGTGAACATGTTTGGCCCTTTATGAAAAATAAGGTGGTTGAGTCAGTTTGTGGTTGTGCTTGTATCTTCCAATCTATTCCATTGATCTTCAGGTCTATTTTTATTCCAGTACCATGTTGATTTTATTACTGTAGCTTTGTAGTAAAATTTCAAATCAGGGATTGTGATGCCTGCTGCCTTGCCTTTGCTGCTTAGAATTGCCTTTGCTATTCTAGGTCTCTTCTGGTTCCAGATGAATTTTAGGAGTGATTTCTCTAGATCTATGAGATATATTAGTGGTATTTTGATTGGGATTGCATTGAGTCTGTATAGTAATTTTGGGAGAAGGGCCGTTTTCACAATGTTTGTTTTTCCAATCCATCATGAACAGGTGATGTCTTTCCATTTTCTGAGGTCCTCTTCGATTTCCTTTTTCAGGGTATTATAATTTTCCTTGTATAGTTCTTTTACTTCTTTTGTGAGATTAATTCCTAAGTATTTCATTTTTTTGGATGCTAGTGTGAAGGGTGTGGCTTCTCTTACCTCTCTTTCAGTATTTTTGTTGTTAGTGTATAGGAATGGTATTGATTTTTGAGTATTGACTTTGTATCCAGCTACATTGCTGAATTTATTTATTATATCCAGGAGTTTTTCAATGGAGTTTTGGGGGTCTTCTATGTAAAGTATCATGTCATCTGCAAATAATGATAATTTAACTTCCTCGTTTCCTATCTTTACTCCTTTTATTTCTCTCTCTTGTCTAATTGCTAGTATTTCCAGTACTATGTTGAATAGGAGCAGTGACAGGCAACATCCTTGTCTTGTACTTGATTTAAGGTAAAGGCTTTCAGTTTTTGGCCATTTAGTATGATGCTGGCTGTAGGTTTGTCATAGATGGCCTTTATCATATTAAGGTAAAGACCATCTATTCCAATTCTCTGTAAGGTTCTTATCATGAATGAGTGTTGGACCTTATCAAAAGCTTTTTCTGCATCTGCAGAGATGATCATGTGGTTCTTGCTTTTGGCTCTATTGATATGGTGGATTACATTTATTGATTTATGTATGTTGAACCATCCCTGCATTCCTGGGATGAATCCCACTTGGTCAGTGTGAATAATTTTCTTGATAATTTGCTGCATCCTGTTTGCTAATATTTTATTGAGAATTTTTCCATCTATATTCATTAGGGAAATTGGCCTATAGTTCTCTTTTTTAGTTGGGTCTTTCTCAAGTGTGGGTACTAGAGTAATATTTGCTTCCAGGAATGACTTAGTAAGAATTGCTTCCCTTTCAATTTCATTGAAGAGTTTGAGGAGTGTCAGCATTAAGTCTTCTTTGTATTTCTTGTAGAATTCTGCAGTGAATCTATCTGGGCCTGGGCTCTTCTTGGTTGGCAAGGTCTTAATTACATTTTCAATTTCAGTAATAGAAATTGGATTATTCAGCAGTTTTACATCTTCCTGATCCAGCTTTGGTAGTTCATACGTATCTAGGAATCTGTCTATTTCTTCAGTGTTATCGAACCTATGTAGAGGTTTTCAAAATAGGTGTTGGTGATCTTCTGTATTTCCACAGAGTCTGTGGAAATTTCACCTTTTTTATTCCTTATTGCATGAATTTGAGTTTTTTCTTTCCTTTTTAAAATAAGGTTGGCCAGGGGCTTGTCAATTTTATTTATTCTTTCAAAGAACCAACTCTTTGATTCATTGATACTTTGTACTGTTTTCTTAGTCTCTATTGCATTAATTTCTGCTCTAATCCTTATAATTTCCTCCCTTTTCTTGGTTTTGGGCTTGGCTTGCTCTTCATTCTCTAGATGTTTGAGTTGTAGCATCAGGTTGTTTATTTGTGTTCATTCTGTGTTCTTGATGTGGGCAATCAGTGGAATAAATTTTCCTCTGAGGACTGCTTTCATTGCATCCCACAAATTCTGGTAAGTTGCGTTTGTATTTTCATTTGCTTGTAGATATTGTTTAATTTCTTCTTTAATTGCCTCTGTGACCTACTGATTGCTCAAGAGTGTATTACTCAGTTTCCATGTGTTTATGACGTTTTTACAGTTTCCTTTGTCGTTAAATTTCTAATTTCATGGCACTATGATCCGATAACACACATGGCATAATTTCAGTTCTTTTGCATTTACTTAAATATGTTCTGTGGGCTAGTATATGGTCTATTTAGAGAATGTCCCATGTACTGTTGAGAAGAATGTATATTCTGATGTTGTTGGATGGAAAACTCTATATACATATATCAAGTCCATTTGTTCACAGGTATGATTCAGTTCTGTTATTTCTTTGCTGATTTTCTGTCTAGTTGATTTGTCCCTCTGTGTCAATGGTGTGTTAAAATCTCCTGTTATAATTGTGTTATTGCTTATTTGACTTTTCATTTCTGTTAATATTTGCTTTATATAGCTGGGTGCTCTGGAATTTGGTGCATATATATTTAAGATTGTTATCTCTTCCTCTTGAAGTTTTCCCCTAACTAGTATATAGTGACCTTCTTTATCTCTTTGGATCATTCTTGGTTTGAAATTCACATTGTCTGCAAACAGGATTGCTACTCCTGCTTTTTTTTGGTTTCCTGTTGCACGAAGTACTGTTTTCCATCCTTTTACTTTCAGTCTGTGGGTTTCCTTTTGCGTGAGATGGGTTTCTTGTAGACAGCATATGGTTGGATGTTATTTCTTGATCCATTCTGCCAGTCTGTTTCTTTTGATTGGTGAGTTGAGGCCATTTACATTAATGTTTATAACTGTTATATATTGGTTTATTGTTGACATGTTATGTTTCTGCTGTTGTATCTTTAGCTTTCCATTCTGTTTAATTGTCTACCTTGCTTGGTGGGTTTATCCTATGTGTATCTAGAATATCTTTCAGTATTCCTTGTAGGGTTGGTTTTGTGGTCATGAAATTTTTCAGCTGTTCTTTGTCATGGAAGTATCTTATTTCTCCATCCATTTTGAAGGACAGTTTT
>PVJX010003884.1:0-101957 GCA_004027295.1 Dolichotis patagonum
CTCCTCTCTCTCTCTCTCCTCTCTCTCTCTCTCAAATGTCCTTCAGTAGTTTTTGTAGGGTTTGATTGATGGTCACAAATTCTCCAAGTTCCCCTTTGTCATGGAAGCATCTTGTTTCTCCATTAATTTCTAGAGAGAGTTTTGCAGGATACATCAATCTGGGCTGGAGATTGTTCTCCTTCAGTGCTTGAATTACTTCACTCCAAGTTCTTCTTGACCTTATGGTCTGTGTCAAGAAGTCTGCCATGATTTTGATGGGTTTTCCTTTATAGGTGATCTGTTTCTTTTCTCTGATGGCTTTTAATATTCTGTTCTTATATTGAATTTCTGGGATCTTGATTATTATGTGTCTGGGTGTAGCTCTGTTTGGGTTGTAGGTGGCTGGAGTTCTGTATGCTCCATACATCTGCATATCATTTCCTTTTTCTATGCTTGGGAAATTTTCCTTAATAATTTCTGTGAATAGCCTTTGCAATTTCTCTGTTTTGACTCCTGCCTCTTTATTCACATGCTTTATTCTTAAGTTATAGTTCCTCTTGTCATCCTCTAGTCTTCCAATTGTTACTGCCTGCTCCCTTCTCATTTTTAAGAGATCTTCCTTTCATGATCACACATTGCAAGCCTGTGTTCAATTTTTGATAATATATCTTTCCTTTCTTTCAAGCAGTTTTGCCAGTTTTCTATGGAGTCTTTAGTTTCCTGATAATCTCTTTGAATTTTCTTCATGAATTCTAGGTTTCTCTTGTTTTCTTCATTAAACGTTTCTCTCCTTTTGTGTTCCTCCATTCTTCTGTCTGTGTCTTCTTGAGAGGTGCCCAGCCTTTCTTTTATTAATCTACTTATCTCTTGTTTAATTTGAGTTAATATTTCAGTTTTGATCCCACTTATGAGGTCCTGAGATATCTCTTTATGTCTGCTAACGCTGTATTTGATGTTGCATGTTTGCTGCCCTCAATCTCTTTTGTATTTACCTCTCCTGGATCAATGTTCTCAGGGTTGGGGCTGGGGTTTTTTTCTTATTTCTCCCTCTTGTCCTGTTTTTGGTTCCTTCTATACAAGTGTGCAGTGTAATTCCCAGCCCCTTTCCTTGTTGGTTAAGGCTCCTCTTGAGCACACAGGGTAGGGACTTCTGCCCTCTGCCGGCTGCTATCAGAGAGTGAAGTTCAAGCAGGCTCATTGTGTGCTGGCTCCTCTCCTCTGGGTCAGTCAACTTTTGCAGGCCTTCACTGCGTCAGTGTGCAGCTGTGCTCAGGGAATTAGTTTGTAGCAGCTCACTGGGTCCTGGCCAGGGGCACGACCCAATCCAAGCAGATTCCACCAATCCGCTCGGCGAAGGGAGCAACCAACTGAAGCCACTTCCTTATGGAGTTAAGGCTGTCCTGCCCAAATCCAACATGTCTTCCAGTTGGTTTCACCTTTCCTGTGGGAGGGTCTTATTCCCATCACTCACCCTGTGTTGATGCCAGTCCCTGAGAACTGCTGGGCTCCAAGACCTCAGACTTCAGTGCGGCTGCGGCGCAAATTCATGGTGCCTCTGGGTGGGTCATGTGCAGTGCTGGGTCCGGGAGAGCCCCACACAGGGTTGTCCAGCTACACACTCTGGCCACTCAAGCCAGTGGCATCAGTACAGTTCAGTCCATCATGTCGCTCTCAGGCAGGAATTCAGGCAGCTCAAGTAGGGTGCTGTGCTTGCTCATCTTAGCTTCACTAATTATAGCCCTGGGACCTCATATTTGAGCACTTTCTTTTACTTTAGTTTCTTCCTGGGTTGAAAGAGTCCATCTCTCTCTGTTTGGGTCTCTCTAGGGTGTTAAATTCTGACATTTAAGCTGTCGCTCTCATAGAGGATTTCTCCCCTGCTACCTACAAGTCCACCATCTTTGGAAACTCTCTCGCTGTTTTAATGTCCATTTTGTATGCTTTAATTTTGTAATTCCAACAATCATTTCTAAGAGGACAATATGTAATTTATCAACTAGTGATTTCTTACTGTTTATTTTTTTAATTCTGTATTATTTATATACTTTTTCTGTTTTGGTTTGTTTCTCTTTAAATAAAAGTTTTTTTAAAAGGAAGGAAAAAATCAAGAGATTATTTTTGGTGATGGGTCCATGTTGACAATGCTGACCTTGTCTTTCCTGGAATGTGGCATGGCTTTTCTGTTATTTTTTTTTCAACAAGAATCAAACTCATGATCTCATGCTTGCCAGGAAGGCAACATGCCATGTATCACTGGCACCTAATTTTCATTTTCTAATGTGTCTTCTGTTCAGTGTCTTCTTCTCAGAGTACTATAGTTTTGCTGAAGAACTTTTCACCTTCTTGGCTAGGTTAACACTTGTGTATTTAATTTTTTTTGAAGTTACTGTAAATGAGACTTTTTTTCCTAAATTCTTTCTCAACATGTAACTTACATTCACAGAGGAACACTATTAATTTTTTATTTTCAATTTTATCTTTATTTCTGATTAGTGCATGTTTGCTATGCTTGAAGATTCTATTCAACTTAGGGAGCATGATAGGTCCAGGACAACACATCTCAGTTCTTTAAAATTCCCCCTCCCCTCTCAGCCGCTTCCCTCTCTCCTTCTCTAAATACCCATTCCCATTTTCACTTTTGTTGTTATTGTTTTTTGTTTGTATTTATGATAATGAAATTTTATACTCATTGTGGTTACAAGTATTTGACACATTTTATATCTTTTTCCCTTCCTGTTATGGTTGATACATTGTTTCAATTTGAGAAGTTTAAAAGTTTATCTTAGAAATTCAGCAGGAAGCCAAGATCCTTATTTTGTAAATATTCTTATCCTGTGCAAGAGGAAGGCACAGAGATTTTGTGAGTGCTACACCACCCTGGAGCAGGAAGGTGAGGTGGTGGTGACTTGTGTACAATATAAAGGAGCAAGAGAGGCTTGCTCTTGCCCTCTTTTTTCTGGTTGTTTTTGCTCTGGCTGCTGCTTTGAAGTGTTGCCCCTCAGCCATGCCACCATATCTTAGAGCCAGCTAGTTATGGACTGAAACCTCCATAGTGAGCTTTATAAACTTTTCCTTCCTTCATTTGGGTGTCAGGTATTTTGTCCCAGAAATGAGAGAAAAGTAACCAAGACACTCCCCTTTCCAACTCCCAATGTCCAAGTCCACTCCATTTTTGGATCTTTTCTCAATAGCAAAAGATCTGTGTTCTTTCCTTCTAATACTCCTTGCTTTGCTACTTTTTGGATAATTTGCCTTTTTCAGACAACAGCTATCATATAGTATTTAAACTTGTGTGTCTAGAAATAAATTCACTTAATTTTGTATTTTACACATACATCTATTTCCCTACAAACATCTTCAATTAAGCCTTTGTTGCTATTATTTCATTATTTAGAGCTATCCAATCCTTTTTATCTTTTTATAGCTCTTCAGGGAGCTTGCCTGTAGCTCTTCAGGGAAGACAGTTAGAAAGGGAACAACTGGATCGAAAAACATCTCATTTTAGTTCTCTGAGAAATCTCCATACTAATTTCCATAATGTTTGTATTAGTTTACATTCCACCAACAATGTGCAAAACATTTATTATTATTTGATTTCTTGATGATTTTTTTTAGTGTAAGATAAAATTTTGCCTCGTTTTAATATGTGTGTGTCTAGTGATCTGAGATGTTGAACATTTTTTCATGTTTATCGACCATTTGTAATTCTTCCTCCAAGATGTGTCTTCTAATCACTTGCCTATTTTTGATTATGTCTTTTATTTTGGGTGGTACATATTTTTTGATTGTATTATATATACTAGACATTACTGCCCTATATTAGGAATAGCTGGAAAATATCTTTTCATGTGTTAGGTTGTCTCTTCACTCTGCTGATGGTTTCCTTTGATGTAGAGCGTTTTTAATTTGATATAATCTCATCTAATTACTGTCACTATAATTTATTGTGCAATCAGATCTCCCTTTAAAATATCTCACCTATGAATTCAATTGTTTTACTTGTTTTATCTTTCAGCAAATTCACTTTTTCTGTTTTTTTTAAACAGAGTCCAGTTATATATCTTAGGTTGGTTTCAAACTTGACCATGCCCAGTTTTCTATTTTAATGGTAAAATATTTGATCCATTTTCATTTTATTTACTATAAGGTGAGAGATATGAGTCCAATTTAGATCTTTTGCATATAGATAGCAACATTTATTTAGCAGGTTATCTTTATGCCAATATTTATATCCATCCCCTTTGTCAAAAATCAAATGGCTGTATGTGTCTGTGGACATTTCTGTATCCTCTATTCTAAGCCATACATTTGCATGTCTGTTTTATGCCAATGACATGCTGTTTTTGTCACTGTTGCTGTGTAGTGTAACTTGAAGATAGGAACACTAGTGATTTTTGTGTATTTAATTTGCATCCTGACATTTTGTTTATTAGTTCTCAGTGTCTTCTTCTAGAATTCTTTGCTTTTTTTCTATGTACAATAGCATGCCATCGGTACATAAGAATATTTTGACTTCTTTCTATCATATTCTTATCCTTTTTATTACTTTCTCCTTCCTAATTATTCTGACTAAAGTTTTGAGTACAATATTGAAAAAGAGTGCTGACAGCAGTCTTCTTGTCCCTGATTTTAGAGCAAATGCTTTGAGTTTTTCTCACCTTAGTATGATATTTGCTGTGCGCTTATCATGAATACATTATGTCAGTGTGAGGCAAGGTTCTTCTATGCCTATTTTCACTAGTGTTTTTGGTCATGAGTAGATGTTGGGTTTAAGCAAAAGCTTTTTTCCATCTACTGAGGTAATCCTGTGACTTTTGCCCTTACTTCTGTAAAAATGGATGATAGATTTTTAATTTTACTTTGCTGTGCATCTTAGATTCATACATTTACTGTCTTTCCCATCCCCCTCGTTTCAGAAAATATCCTTGAGGTTTTTTAAAATATCTATTCCTCTGGAGCTTAGAAATTTATGTAAGATTCCTAGCATCGATGGTGACAGATGCATCCGTGGGACAGGTCAAAGGCTGAGGTGTAGAGAAACTACTACATCTCACTACTTCTTGCACAGATGTCAAATCATTTTTATGTATTGAAAATCTCTCAAAGTACAATTGTTTTCTCTCTTTTTGTCTTCAGCTATGTTGAATAGTATTTCTGAAATTTGAAGCACCAAATGACATTAATTATTCAATTATTTTTATTATTGATACAGAAATTCATCATAAATATAATATGCTTGATAATTTACACTTTCTTCATAAATGGAGAAAATTTCTTTCACGTATGTAGAGGGAGAAACTTTATGAGCCTGTGTCACACCATTTGCTGTAGCTATAAATTCTTAGACCATATAGGAGTCTTCAATTCCAAAGAGAGATTTCATAGATTGTATCTTCAGTTTTTTGGTGTCTGGATCTTCAGATACCTTTATAGTATGAAGCTTCTGAATAAAAATATATCACAAACAGGATGGTTTTTACAAACATGGAATTTTTATAGTGGTATAAATTGACTTTAAGAAAGAACTCTTTTAGTACTGTGAATTCTCATATGAAAAAGTAGATCTCTCTTGTCACTTGGAAAAACACTAAGCACACTCATAAGAAATTCATCTTCATAGCACTATCTTGTCTTATTTTCACCTAAAATTCATCCTTGTAGTGTCATCACATAAAGTGTTAAGGAGACCTTAATTTATGAAATTGGAAGGGACACAGACATGCTTAAAATTTAGTGTATAGGTTATAAAAGTGACAATGCATTGTCTTTTACTTAAGAAACTTACTACTTTCTTTGTAGGTTTAAACTAAAAACTTACCAATATGTCCTGGCATTGGTTTTTGCCATAGAAGTCAATAAAAATCCCCATCTTTTGCCCAACATAACTCTGGAATATGAGCTCCATAATGTAAGGCACAGTCAATGGAGAACATTGGAGAGTTTCCTCATTTTGCTCACAGGGCAGGAGGAGATCCCTAATTACACCTGCAGGAGAGCAGATCTGTAGTAGTTCTTACAGGAACAGCATGGGAAACTTCTGTTCAGATTGGGACACTTTTGGAGATCTACAAATTTCCACAAGTGAGGATGGACAGATGGGAAGAGATAAAGCCTTGTCACCTTTGGTGCTACTCTTCAGTACTTAAATAGAAGCAGAAGCTTTGGTTTGTCCATCTCTCAAAATATACATATACCAGAAGAAGAGAAGGGTTTCTTTTTACCCATACATAGACTCACTAGCACTTATTATTTATTTGTTAACTTGTTGTTGATAACCATTCTTATGAGATGAAATTTCAGTGTAGCTTTAAATTCTAGTTCTCAAATGACCAATGATGCTGAACAATTTTTCATACATTTTTTCTTATTATTTTAAATTTTATTTAAATAGAGAAAAAACAACAAAACAAAAAAGGGTAGTAACAATACAGAATTCCAAAGGAAAAAAAGAAAACAACAACAAAAAAAACCACTAAGAAATCACTACTTGATAAATTACATACTGTCATCTTGGAAATAGTTGTTCAAGTTACAAAATTAAAGCATACAAAGTAGACATTCAAACAGTGAGACTGTTAATAGTTCTGCTCAACAATCTAACAAAAAACAGTAATATGTTCAACTATATTACACACTTAAACATACATGCAGTTATATCTTTTAGAGCACTTTCTTTTCCTCTCTTTTTTACAGTAGGAATTATGCACTTTGGGTTTTATTGCTCCTACAGTTGTTATTACTTTTTACACTAGAGACACAATGTGATATTTATAAACATGATTCTTATTTATTTCACTTATGAGGATAGTTTCTCAAGGTCATCCTTCTTTATAGCTGAGTAATATTCTATTGTATAGAAATACCACATCTTTTTAATCCACTCTGCAGTTGATGGGCATCATTGTTGTTTCCAAGATTTAGTTATTACAAATTGTGCTGCTATGAATATGGGTGCACATATATCACTGTGATATGATATTCTCAGGTTTTCTGGGAAAATACCCAGGAGGGGAATAGCTGGGTTAAATGGAGCTTCCAATCCTAGTCTTCTGAGAATTCTCCATATTGATTTCCATAGTGGTTGCACCAGTCTACACTCCCACCAACAGTGAAACAATGTTCCTTTTTCCCCTGCAGCCTCGCCAACATTTGTTATCGGTTGATTTCTTGAAGGCAGCTATTCTTTCTAGAGTGAGATGATATCTCAATGATGTTTTAATTTGCATTTCTCAAATGACCAGTGATGGTGAACATTTCTTCATGTATTTATTTGCCATTCATATATCTTCATCTGAGAACTGTGTGTTCATCTTAGCTACCCATTTTTTGAGAGTGCCTTTGATTTTTGAGGGCTTGATGTTTTTTAATTCTTTATATTTTTTTATATAAGTCCTTTGTCTGAGGGGTTGCTGGCTAAAATTCTTTCCCATTCTGTGGGTTTTCTTTTTACTCTGTGATTTATTTATTTATTTATAATTTTATTTTAAAAGGGAGTAAAATTAAACACAAAAAAACAGAACAGAATGGGACATAAGAAGGCATACATTTCAAAGCTAGGCAACCAGAGATCTTCACTATCTGTCATACTGTCTCTTGTTTTCTTCCAAATGGTTGTCCTTATCTTTGCACATGGGGCGCTCATACTAAATAACATAGCCAATCTTTTCACAAGATGTATAGTTCACTGGCTCCCACTTGCTAAGCAGGGGGGAGGAGGAGAGGGGACACAGGCCAGAGGACAGGATAACATGAGATGTCTGATTCTCAGCCCACATGCTGGCAGGATCACAGCCACCCCCAAGAGAGGGGAGGAGTTCCTTGTTTCCTGGCACACCAAGTCAACCACACAGTGCAGGTCCTGACATGCCAGGGTCTCTCTCCTTTGGGTTGCTGAAAGTCGGCCATACTCACAGCTGCCCCCCAGAGAGGGAAGGAGTTCCTTGTTCTCCCAGCACCCCGAGTCATCTGCACTGTGCAGGTCCCAAAATGCCAGAGTCTCTCTCCTTCGGGCCACTGAAAGTATGCCACACTCTCAGAGACCCCCTCCAGAGAGGGGAGGAGCTACTTGTTCTCCTGGCACCCTGAGTCAACCACATGGTGCAGGTCCCAAGGCACCAGGGTCTCTCCCCTGAGTGCCCCCAAAGTCCGCCATACTCACCTGCTATCTCTTTCCAATGAATTGACCATTCCATTTCCAAAGTTCTGAAATGGTCAACAGACCACAGAAAGAATTCTCTTTAGGCTCCTGTTTGAAACCAGCAGCTACAGCAATGTGCTGGCCTTGATTCATGGCCACCATATAGTTGTAATTTTAACTCTTTCATCTGAGAAATGCCTATTGATTTCATTTGATCATTTTTGTATGAGCCTTTAAAATTATAATGTCTGATATTTTATGTTCTTTACTCTAGATAATAGTCTTTGTCTGAGGAACAGCTGATAAAATTTTATTCCCATTCTGTGAGTTGCTTGTTCACTCTGTTGGTGATTTCATTTGCTGTGCAAATTCTTTTTAATCTGATGTCTCATTTGTTGACTCTTGGTGAAATTTCCTGTGCAACTGGCATTTAGTTCAGAAAGTCTTTGCCTACATCTATGTATACAACAGTTTACTTATATTTTCCAGCAGATTGTTTCTCCTTTAATATTTAGATCTTTGATCCATTTTGATTTTGGTTTAGTGCATGGTGAGAGGTATGGCTCTAATTTTAATCTTTGGTATCTGAAATATCTGTATTCCCAGAGCTATTTATTAAAGAGGCTATCTTACTTTGATTGAGGTTTTTGTTCCCTTTGACAAGGATAAGTTGGCCTAGTGTGTTTGGAGTTGCTTCTGAATCTTCTAACCTGTTCTATTGATCCTAAAGTCTGGTATTTTGCCACCTGGGGATTGTGATGCCTCTTCCCTTGCCTTTTTTAAAATCAGAATTGCTTTTGGTATTCTAGAACTCTTCTGGTTCCATACAAATTTTGGGATTGTTTTCTCTAGTTCTGGAGATATGCTGTTGGCAGGTAATTGGGGTTGCATTATATCTGTATACTAGTTCTGGAAATATGGTGGTTTTCACTATAATGCTATGACCATCCAAGAACAGGAGATACCTATTTCTGATATTAATTTTGATCTTTTAAAGAGTATTGTAGTTTTCAACACATATATCTTTCACTTCCATTGTGATGTTGATTCCAAAGTTTTTCATTTTACTTGATGCTATTGTGAAAGTTGTGGTTTCCCTAATTTGTCTCTCACTGGGTTTTGTGTACAGGGATGTTATTGACTTTTGAGTATTGATTTTGTATCCTGCTATGTAACCAAATGTGTTTATTAATTCTAGAAGTCTTTTGGGGGGGGTTAGTGTTATATAACGTAGAGTATTATGTTATTGCAAATAATGACAATTTAATTTCTTTCCTTTTTGTAATCCTTTTATTTCTATCTCTTGTCCAAATATTGTGGTTAATGTGTAAATAGCTATATTTATTAACAAGAGTGTAAAAATCATTTTTTCTGATTTTAGAGTGAAAGCTTTAATATGATATGGGAAGTCAGAATGTCTTATATGGCTTTTATTAGATCAAGATAAAGACCTTATATTCCAGTTCTCTATAGTGTTGTATCATGAATGGGTACTGGACTTCATGAAATGTTTTTCTGCATTAATTAAGATGATCATGCAGTGTTTGTTCTTCTCTGTGTTGATGCAATGCATAACATTTATTGATTTCCATATGCTGAACCATCTCTGTATCTCTCAGGTGATTCCAAATTGGTCATAGTGTATACACATTTGATAGTTTGCTTCAATTTGTTTAATTGCATCTTATTGAGGATTTCAGCATCAATGTTGATTAAAATGATTGGCCCATAGTTCCCTTTTTTGGCTGGTTCCTTCTCTGGTTTTGATATCAGGGTGATGCTTGCCTTCAGGAGTTAGTATGGAAATATGGTTTTACTTTCAATTTCATAACATAGTTTGAAGAGTAGTGACATTACATCTTCCTGAGTTCCTCAAGTATTCAGTAGTGACTCTGTTAGGACTTGAGCCTTTCTTTGCTGGTAGTTTTTCAATTACTTTTTATGTTCAATTAACTAATATTGGGTTATTTAGAATGTTATATCTTCATAATTCAGACTTAGTAATTCACATGTATCTAGGCATCTCTCTGTTACTTCTGGCTTTTTATTATTAGAGTACAGGTTCTCAAAGTAGGTACTAGAAATTTTCTGAATTTCTGCAGTATCTGTTGTGACATCATCCTTTTCCTTCCTAGTTATAGTAATTTTATTCTTGTCTTTCATTTTCTGATGAGGTTGGCAAAGTTTTTTCCAGGTTTTCAAGGTACCATCTCTTTGATTAATTGGACCTCTGCATTATTTTCTTAGTTTAAGTACATCAGCTTCTGCTCAGGTCTTTATGATTTCTTCCTTCATATATGTTCTGTATTTAAATTGCTCTACTTTTCCTAGAACCTTGAAGTTCAATATTAGATTATTTAATTGAGCTCCCCTGTTTTTCTCATGTGAGAAGTAACTACTATAGTTTCTCCCCACAGGATTGCTTTCATTGTATCCCATATGTTGCAACATGTTGTATTGTCATTATCATACATGGAAGAAACTATCTGAATTCTTCTTTAATTTCATCTGTAACCCATTGGTGGTACAAACACTATGCAAATCGATACGAAGTTTCCTCAAAATCCTAAAGCCAAAGGTTCTTTTGGAGCCATATATTCCCCTTGTTGTTCTCAAAAGAGTTAAACGTATCATACCACAGTGACGCATATTTACTCATGTGTGTGACATCACATTTTGCAATAGTGAAATCTGAGAAACAATCTAGATGCTATTAATGGATGAATGGATAAAGAAGATAAAGATTTTATCTACAGTGGAGTACTACTCTGCCATAGGAAGGATAGACTTGAGACCTTATTAGAAAAATGGATGTACCTTGATACCATATTTTTAAGTGAAACATTCAGATACATATGTTTAAATACCATATTGTTTCTTGTGTGAGAAATCTAAAGTGTAAATAAGGGCCAAAATAGATGATACATGAGAGGAAGTAAGAAGAAAATTTCTAAAGAGGAAGAAGACCAACAAGGGAAAGTGGAGGAAAGAAGTGAAGGCAGAGAAATACAAATGAAAGAAAATGGAAAAACAAAACAGAAATAAATCTTTTGTAAATGAGAAAAGGAAGAGGTGATAAATTATGAGAAGGGCAATGGGGACAAAAGAATATATATATATATATATATATATATATATATATATATATATATATAATGTACAAGTAAAATTCCCTATGATGAACAACACTAAATGGTGACTATGTATTAATAAAAAGTCAATAAAAATAAGAAAAATGAGAAAGTTGTAAAAGAATGAGTATAAAGAATCAAAGGTAAGTCACCAATATTGTAATTGTCTACAAGAAGGAAGATGAAATTTGAAAAAGATACTTTCTGGAGCCCTATAGCTGAATAATGATTTTTGAATGGTCCTTAAAGAGTGAGGTAATTAAAAAGTTGTAATGAACAAATATCTCTTTATATCACTTCATTTTAGATTGATGCAGTTCAAATCCAAGACTGTCCTTTATATCAATCTCTTCATCATTTTACTTTCAATTTTCTTTTCCTTGTAGCTCACCTTTGGTTCATTTAATCCTATGCTCAGTGACCATGTTCATTTTCCCTCTGTCTATCAGCTGGCTCCCAAAGACACATCTCTAGCCCTTGGCATGGTCACACTGATGCTTCATTTCAGCTGAACATGGGTGGGGCTGCTCTTTTCAGCAGGTTGGAAAGGTCTTCAGTTTCTCAAAGACTTGAGGGAACAGATGGAGTGGAACAGAATCTGTGTAGCATTTGTAAATATGATTTGAACCACTGCAATTCTACATTTATCAAATAGACCAACATATGATTTATGGGCCAGAGAAACATTGCCAGTGAATGTGGTAATCACGTACTTTGATACTAGTGTAAGTGAGGTTGGATTTTAAACTGGAGGATATTTGGTGACATGGAGAGTCTGGGTCACAAATTCACAATGGAATTGTGCCATCTTTGGGAATAATTTTATAGTGGACTCTTTCCATGGAATTCTTATTTTTTCAAAGCAGCATGAAGAGATTTTTGGTTTTAAAACTTTTCTCCAGTTACCCCTTCAAAGTACCCAAAAGATATTTACCTCAATATATTTTGGTCCATGAATTTTGACTGCACTTTGTCCAATTTTGACTGT
This sequence comes from Dolichotis patagonum, assembly GCA_004027295.1. Taxonomy (NCBI): domain Eukaryota; kingdom Metazoa; phylum Chordata; class Mammalia; order Rodentia; family Caviidae; genus Dolichotis; species Dolichotis patagonum. Next base: position 12,236 of record PVJX010003884.1, read on the forward strand.
ACATTGAAGAACTGTCCCCTACCCCCCGGCCCAACGCTTCTCTCACATGTCTGCCTGTGAGTTGTTTTGACACGACCGTGAGTGATGAGGGTTACAATTATACAATGCTGTGTATGCCATTGCTCATGCCCTCCATGAACTTCTTCAACAAGTTCAAATGTGGCCAAGAAGGATTGGAGAATTAAAGGGATTTTCTCCCGGCAGGTAATGACTCTTGTGTTGCATGTCAGATGCTGCCTCCAATGTGTTCACCTTGAGGGGGTCCACAGGGCCTCAAATGACAGAAGTTAGATTATTTTAACCATAAATGCAAGAGACTTTACATCAGTTTCATTGTCAAGGAGCAGTAGCAATCTGAGTAGAGGTGGCCACTCAGAATAAGCAGATGGTAGCAAGGCTGAAATTAAACATGAGTCATGATAAATGTTTTCTGTTCCACAGGATGTTAGCATACAGTTATTGTGGTGATTTCACCTAAACAAATTTGAATCTTTCTTGTGAACCGACAATAGGAAATGATGGATTCTTTTACATAATTTTTAAATATATGTATGTGTGCACTAAATGGTGATGAGCACTATATTGGATATATTATTCGAATTAGTATTGCAAATTTTAGTTTTCACATATATCTTCTGAGAAAAATATAACAGAAAATGGGCATGGGAAGCTGTCATCATACAGTGGAGTTATTTTATATTTTGAACACTATTTTGTTGGGCTTTACTGTAGCATTTTTTATAGATATTGATAGTTTTGGAATATTGTGATATTTCTATTTTCCAAAGCCTTTCACTTGTCCTACCTCAGTGGAAGAGTATCCAAAACTGTAATTATAAAGCAAGGAGTAAAGACCACCAAGGGCTTTCCTAGTGGATTTCGGATTAGTAAGAATGAGATCCAGTTATTTATAGGATTTTGCATCTCTTTTAGTTACACCATTCTCTGAAGAAGCTTCAGTTTAGTAATCCTGCTGGAGACCAAGTGAATGTGGATGAGCATAGGAAACTGGCTACAGAGTATGATATTCTCAACTTTTGGAATCTTCCAGAGGGTCTTAGACTTAGAACAAAAGTAGGACTGTTTTTTCCCACATGCTCCATATGGTCAACAATTGTCTGTAAGTGAGGATGTACTAGAATGGGGCACAGGAATTACAGAGGTAATTTAGATGTAATTGTACTGCATTTCAGTAATTGTAGATAGCAAAACTGTGCTGTTGTTTTTCCTGGCTTTAGTTTAGAAAATGGTCATGTGTGGAAATTTGAAAGTCACATTTCAATTTAAAATTATTTTTAATTATCGACTTTTGATGAATGCAGAAGGACCAAAAATTATTTACTCAGATTTTCAAAAATTATACATTTATATCATTCAGCAAACATATGATTTATGCCTATTAAATTTACTCTGTCCCTCTAATTCTGAAGTAGTAGATAAAAGTCCAAGGAGTCACCAACACATACCTGATTTTCCTCAGACTCCCCACTCTGTTTGCAGCAAGAGCTGTAATCTTGGACTCAGGAAATCCTCTCAGGATGTAAAGGCTGCCTGCTGCTTCTATTGCATCCCTTGCCCAGAGAATGAGATTTGCAATAAGACAGATATTTGCATGCCTTCCAGCAAGATTTTTCATTTCTCATTGATCTTTCTATCTGGAAAATGTAAAATACATGAAGAACTTACAAAAATGTAATTCTTCCTTCCTTTAGTCTCTTGTTTAATGATTATATACAATATGAAAATGTAAAATACAATCTTTACCTTGAATATTCCTGGGATTCATTTTTCTAGAATCATCAAAAGAACTATTTTAAAAATACCCCAATTATGAATAATTCAGTTTTGTAAGTTCCATCTTCTTCATAAATTTCAGTATAGTTTTAGTGAGTACCAACACCTCACCTTCTATTTTGATACTTTTAGGTTACAAAGAGTATATGGAATTTGCATTTGCTTTCTTTCCAAGTAAAGGACACTATTTCAACACAATTTAGATGCTCAGAAATATTGTGTTTTATTTTCAATTAGATGTGTCATTCATAAAACGGTAATTGTAAGCTATCTAGATTTTATGCCCTACTCTCCCATAATTCACAGGTGTGCAGAGGAAGCACCATGCAATGGCAGGAAATAAAATGAAAACCATCAATCTGCAGTAATGACTGTCAGGGTAAAGATATGTCTTAGGTTAAGTAAATCATGTTATGTATAATATTTTGAAATACCATTTTATGTATTCATTTTTCTTTTAAACAGGGCCTCTCTATGTAGTACATGCTGACACTGAACTCACTAAGTGGCCTGGCCTGATCTCAAATTCATGGAGATCCTCCTGTCCCAGCCTTCTTAGTGCCACAATTTTAGGCATGTGTCACCATGCCCAGTAAGAACATATCTTAAACCTCAGTGAAAAAGTAACATTAACATTGTATCTAATGAATGAGGGGCATATAAATTGTCATTGAGATTAACAGAAGTATCAAAAAGGCATTCCCACTTACATAGTATCCATAGTAACTAATCTGAGGATCAATGTTATTAAAACACTCAGTATGGGAAGGCAGGTGGGATATGAATGAGAGTATACAGCAAATCAAGCCAAAATTTATATGTATCATAATTATCACTTTGTAAATATTTAAATTTGTTATAATAAATCATGAAAGATTAGAATCACCTCTCTAGGTTTTTCTGTTTTTTCATCTTTTTCTCACTAATATGTGATTTAATTTCAACTCACTTCATAATTTCAACATTTCAGAAAGTACCAATATTAAAAATATGTTGTAATGTATAATTAATTTTCATACTATGCATGTGTAAAATACACAGGTGTATGGTACACATTTTTACACTGAATTGATATGTAGCAGTTTCATAATATATATTATGTGCACATATACAATGTGCACCCAGCTACTATTCTATTTTTAATATGTAAAATTCTCAAAAGCCTGATTAGTAGAAAGGATATTAACATAAATTACAAATTGTTGAAACTGAAAACACCATTCTTTAAAACTTTTGTGTCAAAGCTGAAATTATCTCAGGAGACATATACATGTATGCATTTTATTACATGTGTGTGCTTATGCAAAGAAAAGTGAAATTCTGAATCTGAAATATTCAACACAAACAAGAAATCAAAGAAAAAAGACAACAATGAAAATGGAAGATAAGAAATATCAGGAAAATATAACCATATAAAAACCATAAAAATAAAAATTAAATTGACATTAGTGATAGAATTAAATTAATAGCCCTTGATAAAATTAGTGAGATCAGTTACGTAAGACACTGCAAATAGATGTTGAAAAATATACAAATGATTTTTAAAGAAAATATAAATAACTATATTTATGAACTTGAAAATGTAAGTGAGTCAGGAACTTACAGTAAATCCTGAAGAAAATTGTTCAAAATACCACATCTACTTTAGAAGTGGAATCCATATGTAAATTTTTCTCAAAATTTTTACGTTGATTGAGAGTTTTACTTGTAAGTTTTTGTTTTGTTTTGTTTTGTTTTGTTTTGTTTTGTTTTGTTTTGTTTTTATCGGTACCAGGGATTGAACTCACGACTGCCTGCTTGCAAGGCAGGCGCTTATGCCACTGAGCTAAATCCCCAGCCCCCCGAACCTTATCAACACTCAAGAGAGTACCAGTACTAAGTTCCTCAAACTCCTTCAGATAAATAGAAAAATCATTTTGTTTTATGATTAATCTTGCAGTGTGATACTCGGGCATGACAATGGAAAATCATATATCACAAGCCTCTTTTCTCCTTTTTCTTGAGACAGGACCTTGAGATGTAGTTCAGGCTCATCTTGAACTCACTATATATCCCAGGCTGGCCTGGAATTTTCAAGCATCCTCCTGTCTAGGCCTACTGAGATTATGAATATGTTCACCCATGCTTGGTTTGCAGCTTTTCAAAAAGAAAATCTCATGTGCAGTTCTGATTTGTGCTATTATTTAAGGAGGCTATGTTGTGAACTAATTTTTCTTACTAAACTCAATTGATTCTAGAAAAAATATAAGAAATATACATATAAATACATATTTCTTAATATGGGATGTATTATGAAATATACATATATAAAAAATATATATGCAATATTAATAAACAGTGTTTATAATTTATAAATAAATGCCAACAAAATTAACTAAATTAAGAATAGGAGGAAATGTTCATGTCACAAAATCCTTTACAAAACCATCCAAAGTTAAAGACAAAAATGTGACAGAGTGCTTCATTTTAACACTTCTAGTATATGTGGTCTTATGGGGATACCAGCCAATAGAGTGATGTCAGGAAAAGAAACAAAATCAAAATATCTTGGAAAGGAAAAAACATAACAGTGTTACACTGTAATGATAGTGATGTGCAAATGTAAAATCCAAGTAAATTAATCATAAATGGAATTGACTGCTAATTGAATATCAAACTGTGAAAAACTCTTCCCACAGCTCTCTCAATCATAATTCGGAACTTTGATTTTAAAAAACATTTGCTATATTATAAAGTATGAAATAGTTAGAAATATACAGTGAAGTTTTCAAGTTTATACCAATACATGTATAATAGGAAAGCATTAAGAACAATAAAAGTGAAATATGTTGTAAGATAAAAAAAATCTGTATCAAAGGAATCAATAATTATAACATGTTAATATTTTTTTAAATTTTATTTTAAAGGGGGTAAAATTAAACACAACAAAACAGCACAGAATGGGACAAAAGAAAGCATAAATTTCAAACCAAGAAAACCAAAGATCTTCACTATCTTCCAAATTGTCTCTTGTTTTCTTCCAAATGGTTGTCCTTATCCTTGCATATGGAGAGCTCACATTAAATAACATAGCCAATCTTTTCACAACATGTGTAGTTCAGTGGCTCCCATTTGCTAAGGGGGGGGGAACAGGGGACAGGGGACAGGGGACAGGACGACATGAGATGTTTGACTCTCAGCCCACATGCCAGCAGGCTCACAAGACCCCCCAGAGAGGGGAGGTGTTCCTTGTTCTCCCAGCACCCCAAGTGAACCACATGGTGCAGGTTCCGAGGTCCCAGGGTCTCTCTCCTTTGGGCCACCAAAAGTCTGCCACACTCACAGCTGCCCTGCAGAGAGGGGAGGAGCTCCTTGTTCTCCCAGCACCCCGAGTCAACTGCATAGTGCAGGTCCCAAGGCACCAGGGTCTCTCTCCTTTGGGCTGCTGAAAGTCTGCCACACTCACAGCTGCCCCCCAGAGAGGGGAGGAGCTCCTTGTTCTCACAGCACCCAGAGTGAACCACATGATGCAGGTCCCAATGCACCAGGGTCTCTCTCCTGCAGGCCACTGAAAGTCTGCCATACTCACCTGCTATTTTTTTCTGATGAATTGACCATTACATTTCCAAGGTTCTGAAATGGCCAACAGACCACAGAAAGAATTCTCTTTAGGCTCCTGTTTGAAACCAGAAGCTACAGCAATCTGCTGGCCTTGCTTCAGGGCCACACATGTTAATATTTTAGACAGTCCAGCTGTCTAAAATATTAACATCTTCATTTAACATTCAATTACAATCAAAATTCCACTATACTTTTACTAAAACCTGAAAATATTTGGAGAATTTATTATGTCTTGTAGAGTTATGATCCATATTTATTTCCCTGGAAATCAGAAAATGTAGCTCATGGTGGTGTCTGAGTGAGTGATCCCTTACTGAATGGATACCTAGGTTACTTCTTGCACAGATTTAGTTCAGACAGGTACAACTGTTAGTTCCTGACGATGGAAATTTTTTCTCAAGAACATGCCATTAAAAGACAGAATAAAAATAACAGAGTTTACTGCACTGTACAGAATAAAAAGAATATCAATTTGGAATTACTGGCTGAATAAAAATACATGAGTTTAACTGAACTAGTTCTGTCTGCTACTTTGTGTGGAGGCTGTAAGTAATGGGAAATTACAGGAACCACATTGCAAAAAAAATTGCATTTTTTGCTATATATGGAGCAGTGTGTGAAGTGTCCAGTCCATCAGTATGCAAATATTCAGAGAAATCACTGCCTCCAAAAATCTATAGCTTTCTTGGTTTATGAAGACTCCTTGGGAAAGGGACTGGTGTCACTGCCCTGAGACTCACTGTTCTCACAGCAGCTGTCCTTGGATTCTTTGTGAAGCACCAAGACACACCCATTGTCAAGGCCAACAACCAGACTCTCAGCTACATCTTGCTCTTCATTAGTTGTCCCAACACAGCCACCTGCATCCTCCAGTGGACATTTTTTTTATAATTTTATTTAAAGAGAAAAAAACAAAACAAAACAAAACAAAACAGAATAAAGGGTAGTGACAATACAGTATTCTAAGGAAAAAAGGAAAACAACAACAAAAAAAAAACCTAACAAATTATTACTTGACAAATTACATACTGACTTCTTGGAAATAGTTGTTCAAATTACAAAGTTAAAACATGTAAACTAGACATTCAAACAGGGAGACTGTTAACAGTTCTGCTCCACGATCTGACAAAAACAGCAATATGGTCATCCATCTTACCCACTCAAATATACATGCAATTATATAAAAAGGGTAAAATTAAACACAACAAAACAGAGCAAAGTGGATCACAAGAAAGCAATGTAAGAGACAAAAATTTCAAAACTAGACAATTGGACATATTCACTATCTATCATATTGACTCTTGTTTTCTTCCAAATAGTTGTCCATATTGTCACATACAGGGAATTCACATGAAACAACCTAGTATGGAATTGATCTGAGCAGGACAAGGAAGGCATTTCAGGTCTTCAAGACCAGACATTAGGGAAGCCAAGAATGGCTGTCATAGTGTCTCTCATTCTCCTCAAAACACCTGTCCATACCTTAATGTGTATTGAACTTAGACAAGGCAAAGCGAGCTAAGATCACTTTGAACAAAATGTGATAGTTTTTCTGGACTTCACATCATGACATTATGGAGTCAGCACTGGGTATTGTAGTGTCTCTTTTTCTTCAAAGTAGTTGTTCATTTCAACATGTGTTATATAGTTGGTTCTCGTAAACTGTTTAGAAGCTCTACACATGCATGAGTCTCTACATGTATATCTATCATTTCTGTTTTAGCAGGAAAAACAAAACAAAGCAAGATAAAATAAAACAATTCCTAGAAAAGCATGAGGCAGAAAAGTCACATAAAACCACAATACAAGGTGATCTAAAATGGTTACCATGGTGTCTCAGCAGTATATAACAACATTAATAAAAACAAAGCCTTAGAGACATTATAAGACTTCAAAAGCAAGTAATAATCAAACCAGAGTGGGTATCTTAGTGAATCTTGTCATCTTCAGTGTAGTTGCCTATACTCTTAGACTTGATGCTATCCATCACAATAGATTTAAATAAAATTAGTCAATACAAAGTAGCAATCTAACAAACCAGATTCAAATAAGATCAGTCATAATGACAGTATAAGTTATAAAGGGCTTCAGATTAAGTTGATAGTAAAATTAGGGATGATTACCATAATACGTCCTCTTATTTTTGGGATAGCTGACCATGTCCTCATGTCTAGCATAAGTAGACAAACTGGAACAGCACGTAATCCATCCAAGCTGAGTGGTGAGAATAATGTAAATTTTAAATCTTGTTACGTTACCCCATTAACAATATCCTCTGCCTCCCTTTTTTAGACAATTCCTCCCCTTTCACTCCCATGGGGTGCACTGCTTGTTTTGGGTACCTATATAGAGCATCTCAATGGACCCTATCTCCTGATCTACTCTGCCTGTGTTTCTCTCTGTTAGTATTTCGAGGCCCTCTATACTAGAGATTATAGCCAATCTTCTCTGCCTCATTTCTGCTATTCTATTTTTCTGCCATTGATAGTCTATTTTTCTCTTTAGTGGACCACATTTGCAGTTGTCTTCACTGTGGCTATTTCCACTGTCTTGGCTAAAACAACTGCTGTCATGCTGGCCTTTAAGTTCATTGCTCCAGGCAGAAAGATGAGGCAGTTGCTGGTATCAGGGGCACCAAACTACATCATCTCCATCTGCACCCTGATCCAACTCACTCTCTGTGGCATCTGGGTGGGGACAAATCCACCACACATTGACACAGATGCACACTTGGAACAAGGCCACATCATCATCATGTGCAACAAGGGCTTCTTCACTGCCTTCTATTGTGTCCTGGGATACCTGGGCTCCCTGGCCCTGGTCAGCTTCACGGTGGCTTTCCTGGCCAGGAACCTGCCTGACACATTCAATGAAGTGAAGTTCCTGACATTCAACATGCTGGTGTTCTGCAGTGTGTGGGTCACCTTCCTCCCCATGTACCACAGCAGCAAGGGGAAAGTCATGTTGGCCATGGAGTTCTTCTCCATCTTGGCCTCCACTGCAGGGCTGCTGGGCTGCATCTTTGCCCCGAAGTGGTACATTATTTTGCTACAGTCAGACAGAAATTCTCTGCATGAGTTTAGAGATAAAACACATTCTGACAGAAAGAATTCTTTCTAGTTTAAAAACAAATGTTTTTTCTAAAATCCAAAATGGCTCTGTAGTGAACCTGTACCATTTTTTTTCAGTTACATATTATATTATAGCATGAGATTTACTTCAGTTATAAATGGACTTGCCAGAGATATAGCTCAGTGGCATAAACACCTGGCTGGCAAGTGCAATGTCCTGAGTTTGATTATCAGTATCAAAAAATTATCAATTGATTGATTTCTAATAGTCTGAAAGTCCCTAACTCCTATAAAATTACCTTTGAGTCTTATTTTGAAATTTTTTTGTTCCTCCCATAAAATCTATTATAAATCCTTTTATTTGTTCTTAAGTTTGTTTCAGTTTCTCACTTTTACTTTGTGCACCACTTGACCTTCTTAAACATTTTTACTCATATTTAGTATGACAACTTTTGTCTGTGAATTATCATATTTCAGAATTCTCTTATATGTTTCATTACCTTTTTCTCTTCAAGAGTTACTATGATTTAAATATGCTTTTTATAGTTTATAATACCAACAGTTTTATATTTCTTTGCTGGATTTTGTCTTTCAATATTCCTGAATCTATTTTAGGAGAAATTCCCTGTTTTGTTATCTTTTGAACCCTCACTTTGGCTGATCTCATGTGATAGTAAATACTTTTTTATTTAAGTGGGGCATAACAGAGCATTTGTCACAAAGTCTCATAAACATGGGTATGTCAAACTCAAATTTATTCTTTAGAGTATTTCTATTGATGAATTATTAATGTTATAAATTTTGTTATATTAAACAATAAATGCTTAACAGGAAAAATAAAGTTGCATATTTAATATTTATTATTTATTTAAAAACAGAATTTTAATCATTGGTTATTGATTATTTTCAATATATTATTAAACTGATCTTGGTTTAAAATATATTTATAATTTTGTGAGTACTTTAAAGCCTTAGAAATTTTATTGATAATATTTAGTAATTATTATCAGGCAAAATCTAATTTTTCATGTAGTGCTATTTTAAATGTTTAAGGTTAATATATTTGCATGTATTTTAAATAAATTGGGAAATGTTATTTCTTTGCAGTGCCATCCTTGTTGGGTTTCTAAGTTTATATATGCAGTGCAGTGTATTTATTATATGAAGGGGAGAAGTGGATAGACAAGTAGATTAATGGCCTTGATGCTTCATTTTCACTGGACCTGGGTGGGCTTGCTCATTACAGAAGGCCAGAAGGGTCTTCAGATTTTCTCAGATTTGAGAGCTGAGATGGACAGGAACAGAGTCTATGTAGCCTTCATGAAAATAGTGTCAAGACTGTGGCTGTGTCATATCTCTCAGCCATACAAAAGCATGATATCCTGACTGCAGATGCTTCATCAGTCAATGTGGTGGTTATTTACTATGACAGTGATAGTTCAAATGATGTGAACTACAACATAGTGCAAAACTTAATGACATGGAAAGTCTGGATGACAAACTCACAATGGCAAGCTGACTTGGACAGGAGAAATGTCATACTTGACCCAGGCCATGGTGTTCTTATTTTTTCACAACACCATGAAGACATTTTAAGTTTTGAAAATTTTGTCCACAAAGCTACCCATTTCAAATACCCAGAGGACACTTATCTCGTTATTTATTGGTACAAGAATTTCTGTTACTCCTTCTCTGAGACTGACTGTGCATTGGAGAACTGTACCCCTAATGCCTCTGTTACTCTGTTGCCTCCAAATCATTTTGAAACAGTCATGAGTGATGGGAGTTACAATATACACAATGGTGTGTAAGCTGTGGCCCATGCCCTCCATGTGATGTTTTTTGAAGAAGTACAAAGACCATCAATGAGAAATAGACAAGTGATTATGTTCCCCCCGGCAGGTAATATATCTTTTGGATGGTATGCAGTTTCACCAAGGTGCCTCACTCCAATTGTTCTATGTTCTTCACCCAAGAATATTAGAACCATTTCTACAAAATACAAAATATTGTATGTTAATCTTTACTGTTACCTAGATATTTCTTGAGCTGAGTCTTCAATCAAGGCACCACTGGTAAGGAGAATGAAACAGGAGGCAAGCTCACTGCTTCTGTCTTTAGCATGTCAACACTTTACCTATGTAAGCATGTTTCATTATTCCCTTAAAGGACACCTGGAAAAGCTATACTCACTTACTAGGATAGATGGTGTTAAATCCAACAGTGCACATAATACAATTTTATTTAACTCTGCAATTTCTTCAGATATTTGTGAACTCATTTTGTTGGTAGATGCTAAGGGAATAAGATTTTGGGGCTTATAAGGTTTGAATCCACAGTTGATGTTTTTCCCTAACCCATCTGTACACCTTATCTAAATTTGTTTGTATAGAATATTTTTTTCTGTAACTGAAATTTGTTACACATGGTAACATTTTAGTCCTTAGACATTAATGTGCTCCAGTTTAGTATATACGAGTGTTAAAGTTGCTTCACATAAATTGGATTAACAACACTTTTGAACTTCCTCCCTCTATATTTTCTGACTATATCCTGGAGCCCTGTGCACATAGGATGATATGTCTCTTTCAGCTGTATTCTTTTCTCAAGAACATGCATTTTGAAAACCCTACTGGAGGTCAAGTGAATATGGATTACAGAAGGAAACTGTACTCAGAGTATGACATTGTCAATTTCTAGAATTTTCTACACGGCCTTAGACTTAAGGTTAAACTAGGAACATTTTCTTCATATGTTCCACATGGCCAAAAAATAACTATCTGAGGATATTACAGACTGGGTTATAAGAATTAGAGAGATGTTGTACATAATCACGATGCACTTCCTTAACCACATGTAAGCAAAATACTGTCATAGGTTTTGTGCTCCCAATTTTGCTGATGCAATGGACACTTGTGGAAATTAACTGACTTTTGAATTTGAGAAAAAGGCTTGTGCTTGTTCGGGGAGAGTTTTGGACCATCAATACCAGTGGTTAGGACCCCACCCAGCTTCCAGAAACACCAGAGGAGGCACAGGAAGGCATGCTGGCCTGACTGGGCCACACCTAGCCACCTCCATTGAACCCTGGGAGCTGAAAGCATGCGAGATGATTTCCAGCACCCTTGCACTCAAACAGAGAGAGCGTTGGACCATCTCTCCCAGTGGTTAAGACCCAGATCAGTTTCCTGAAATACTGGAGGAGGCATGGGAGGACCCACAGGCCTGACTGGGCAATGCCTAGCCACCTCCACTGAGCCCCAGGAGCTGAGGGCATGTGAGGTGAGGTCCAGGGCACTTGCACTCACTTGGGGTGAGATTTTGACCATGGATCCCAGTGGTTAGGACCCAGCCCAGCTTCCTGAAACACAGGAGGAGACACAGGAGGTCTTGTGGGCCTGACTGGGCCACACCTAGCCACCTCCATTAAGCCCCAGGAGCTGAGGGCACAAGAGGTAATTTCCAGCACACTTGGCCTTGCTCAGGGAGAGCTCCAGACCATTGCTACCAGTGGTTAGGACCTCGCCCAGCTTCCTGAAACAATGGAGGAGGAGGCACGGGCCTGACTGGACCACCTAGCAACCATCTTTCAATCCAGGGAGCTGAGGGCATGGAAGGTGAGTTCCAGCACTCTTGTGCTTGCTCAAGGAGAGTGCTCACAGTGGTTAGGACCCCACCCAGCTCCAAATAGCCATAACCAAAATAAAATTATATCCAGACATATAGTAATCAACATCACAGAACTCCAACATAAGAACAGAATATAAAAAGATGTTCAACTATAAAGGAACACCTACCTGAATCACAGCAGACTTCTCAACACAAACAGTGAAGTCAAGAGGAGCACGAAGTGAAGTATTTCAGATCCTAAAGAATATGACTTCCAACACAGACTGATGTACCCAGAAAAACTGTCCATCAAAATGGATGGAGAAATAAGATACTTCCACAACAAAGAACAGCTGAAGAATTTCATGATCACCAAACCAACTCTGCAAAGAATACTGAAAAACATTCTAGCTACACACAGGAAAAAACCACTAAGCAATTCAGATAATTAAACAGAGTGGAAAGATAAAGCTGCAACAGCAGAAAGATAACATGTCAAAAATAAACCAATAAATAACAGTATAACCATTAATGTAAATGGCCTCAATTCACCAATTAAAAGAAACAGACTGGCAGAATGGATCAGTAAACAACATCCAACCATATTCTGTACGCAAGAAACCCATCTAAACCAAAAGGAAACTCATAGCCTGAAAGTCAAAGGAGGGCAAACAATACTTAATGCAACAGGAAACCATCCCCCAAAAAAGCAGAGGTAGCTATTCTGTTTGCAATGTGAACTTCAAACAAAGAATGATCCAAAGAGATAAAGAAGGTCACTACATACTAGTTAGGGGAAAAATTCAAGAAGAAGAGACAGCAATCTTAAATATATATGCACCAAATTTGGGAGCACCCATGTATACAAAACAAGTATAGACAGAAATGAAAAATCAAACAAGCAATAACACAATTATAACTAGAGACCTTAACAAGCCATTAACACAAAGGGACAGATCAACCAGACAGAAAATCAGCAAGGAAATAACAGAACTGAATCACACCAGTGAACAAATGGTCTTGATAGATGGATACAGTGTTCACACAACAACATCAGAATATACATTCTTCTCAGTAGTATATGGTAAATTCTCTAAAATAGGTCATATAATAGCCCACAGAACATACATAAGTAAATGCAAAAGAACTGAAATTATCCAAGTGGAATGCAGCTCAATTTTCTAATGATGGATTTCAACTTGTCTGAATAGCAGAGATCCTGGCAGTTCTATAATCAACTTCTGAAGAACAATCAAGTTATGTCCTATGTGTGATGGCCTGTCACCTGAGTGATTTAATTAGAACTTGCATATGTTAGGAGGAAAAAGATGAGTAGTATATTTCCATACAAGCTCATTTTTTGAGAGGGGGAGAGAGAGAGAAAGAAAGGGAGAGAGAGGGAGAGAAATTGGGGATGCCCATTATGGCAAGAAGAGATGCCCTGGAAGTCATCAGGTACAGATACACTGAGTTGCAGGTATCAATCTTCATACATGAGATTGCCAGAGAAGCACTTGGACAGGAAAGTGGGTAGCAGCTGGGCTCCACTGCCACCCAGGAATCAGGACCTAAAAATGTCTGGGAGAGGCAGTCAACAGGGTCCTCTGTATGAATTTGGCTTCTAGCCACACAACTGACACAATCCATGGACAGTCTGTGACCTGGGTTACATGGACAGGGGCACTATGGCACTAAAATACAAACAGGCTCAACTCACAAAGCCATGCACTCTGTCACAGGTCTGTTCCAGCAAGAGACACAGGCACTTCCTCCATGGCACCGAAAGTACCATACAAGTGTGACAGTAACCCATCTGTTCTATCCACAACAGCACAGCCTTCAAAGTCTTTCCACGCACTAGGTCCCACTGAATTGTCACAATTCCACCAAAAGGGATGATGAGCATGATTCTATAGAGGAAGAAATTGAAACTGAGATGTGGAACAAGACAAAAACTGAAGGATCTACTCCTATAAGGGACACTTCAGGCCCAGTGACTTCCTTTTAAATTTTTCTAGAATATTCTGGAAAAACTCACTAGTATTCTTAGCCATTTGCCCTGGGTCAAACTTCACTTCATGTGGAAAAATAGATGACTTATGTGCATAACTGATTGTGTACACTGTATTACAGAACCAGCAAGATAAATTCTACATTGGGAAGTAAAATAAACACTACTGCTATCATTCTACTGTTTGTTTCAACTTAATAGACTGTATCTGTAGAGAAATCATGTATAAAAAATGAAATATCTTTTCATACCATGCCAAAAGACACCAAGTAAAACCCACTAATTTGATACACAATACAGCTCTGTTGATCCCTTCTAAAATGAGGCAGAGTATACACTCTTACGCAGATGAAACAAAAGAAATTCTGTTAAAAGAGCAGAGCAGACATTTTTTTTTAACCTAGTACTTACTTTAAAATGTATGGAAATTTTTGGGGGAAAGTCACTGTATTTAATTGGTTCATGATTTATCAAAACCAGCACCTATCAGAAAGAAAGGATTCCCTCCCACTTTGACACAGTTTTATGAAGCACCCCATCAACGAGGGCTACAGAACCAGGCCTGAGTGAATCAGACCCTTACCTGGCTATTGAATGAAACTCTGTGGCTTTTGTTCTCACAGACAGGAGTGGTAAAACATAATGAGGAGGGCATGTCATAGAACTCTTTATTCTGTTCAGAGCAGAAATTGGAGTTGCACTAAAATAGAGGCTATTTATGAAAAAAGTGCTAAGGAGTTTCCTAAAATTGCTAGTAACCAAGGCACTATGCCAAGACTGCATTAGCCATTAGACAAGAAATTACATACAATTCTGGTGCTCTCTGGAGTCTCATGTGTAGCTCATCACTTTTAAGAAGGGGATGACCCCACAAAGAACAGAGGACAGAGGTATGCATTGGGAGGGTTGAACATCCAGGTGTTCCTAAAAATCTGAGGGGATGAGGAAGAGATAGCACTGGAGAAGTAGGCAACGGTCACCTCCTACTCATGTCATAAGCAAGAAAAGGGTATTGCCAGATAAGTGATGAGGTAAGAGGTGTGGTTTGAACCAGTTCAGCAGTGGAAAGGTAGCCATGAGTGGTAACAAAAGATCAGATCCTTAAGGAGTCAGTCCCCCAGGCCTGCTTACTACTTGCACTCTTGGGTCAGACCACTGAAGCAGCAGCTTTCTAGCAGAAAAGAAGCAGGAATTTCTGGCTGATTAGCTTGCCTCTATTATCGTTGTTGCCTAGAACAGTGCCTGGTACATAAGTGTTTTATGTTAAAAATAGAGAGTATTTTTCCACTAAAACTAAACTATCACACTGTGAAAATACAGATCCATGCTCCATCCATAAAGCAGCCTTTCTTTCTGTGAGGGATGAAGTTGGGATGGCTTCCCACTAGCAAGTATCACGACAGCCATTTTCATTTCCAGATGCCAAGAGTGAGTTGACTAACGTTGCTCTGGAAATGACCATGCCTATATTCCATGTATGTTCTTCCACTGCTTGGGCACAAGACAGTGGGATGTGGATGTAAACAACAACTTTGGGGACCTGACCAGGCTGAAGCCTGAGGATTTGAAACCAACATTTACCCTCAGGCATCCCAGTTATAGGAGGAATCAGGGACAATTATCCTTCTGGAAAAACATGTCTCTGAAGTGTCATTCCCCAAGACTCTCCCATGTTTAGTAAACCAAAGAGATGGACCCCAGCAGAAGACGCAGCATACCACCCATGGAAACAATGGAGGCAACAACTAAATCCTTCTGCCTCCCTCCATTTCTCTACGTATATAATTGGCAAACTGAGGCCACCAATGGAACTGAGTCTGTCTGATATTACATCTCAACCAAGAGGGCCAGGAACCTGTTTTCTCCCTGGATCTCAAAGGGTTGCGGTTCAAAGGCCATGTCTGACAGGATTTCCAGAGCAATGGCTCTCTCCCACTTCCAAAGCCTCCAGGAGGCCCCTCTCAGTGCCCCTTCTCACCTCAGCTCCATTGCACCCCACCCACCTCCGACTCAGGAACTCAGGGCAGCTTCCCTGGATCCAGTCAGGTCCCTGGGCCTTCGCAGGCTTCACTCCTCCGCTGGCTCCGCAGCTCCTAGCAGCTAGACGCGTCCTGATAGGCTGAGTCCGATAGGTCCCGCCCACTGCCTCAGCCCCACCCACTCGCTACTTCTCTGCTGACAACAGTCTGTCACAGAAGGCACTGCGTGGTTGCGTTTGCAGCTGGCGCCCTGTCTTGATTCTACCCAAGTCCTGAAGTGTTGGGCGCAGCTGCTCCACCAGCACCTCCTGGCTCCCCTGCAGCCCTCGCCCGCCGGCTGCTCTGTTGAGCTCTCGCCCCTCTGCGCTGCGCTGGACTACAACACTAATATCGCGGTCCTGCCTATGCCCACCCGGTCTCCTCCGCCAACCTTCAGAGACTGGCAACACGACGGCCCTAACTCCATCTGGGTGGACTGGGCTCCCAAGGTCTCCTAAACTACCTTTCTTACCTCAGTCTCCGCAGGCTTCCTGGAGACCGGAAACTGCAGGCGGCTCCAAGGGGACGTCCAGCTCTCTACCGCGCATGCGCAGAAAGCACGGGTAGGCGGCTGGAGCGCCATATCCGCTGGGGTTGCCTGGACAAAAAGAGAGCTTCTTTGGCTCCCCCCCCCCCCAGCTTGCAGTCCAGGATAAAGCCTGTCCCCCAGGTGGTTGTTATGGTAAACAGAGGCATAATGGATACCTCTGTGTCAGGTGACTTTGAAGCAATAAGCTAAATTTATTGGAGCCTGGGTGCAGACCAAGGGCGATAAGACCATTGGCCTTGAGCAAAGGGCAGGGGAAGATTTTCAGGGGAGATTGAACAGGGGAGGAGTGGGAAATTTTTAGTCTGGGCTGGAGAAGTTTGGAGTCTTTGACATCAGTATCTTAAATGTGCTACTGCCTAGGGGGTCTGCTTATCCATCTCCTTTTGCAAGCTCAGGCTCCCTGTTGGGGCTGTGTGTCTGCAGCTGTGGTCACTGGCTCTGCCCCTGGAGTATTTCTCCTCTGTCTGCCCGGGTCTGACAGTGGTGAGAGGACAGTAAATGTGTGCGTTGGTCGGTGAGTGATCCTGTGAATGTGCGCGGCTCAATATGAGACCTTGTGATTATCTTCAGCTTTGTAAGTGAATGGGTTAGCATGGGGGTGGATGTCTTAGTTACTTTTTACTCATCGCTGAGACAAAATACCTGATGCCCAAAGTTGGGAAAGGAAAGGTTTATTTCTTACAGTTTTTGGAGGTTTCAGTCCATACTTAGTTGGCTCCAAGGCCAGCTGGCCTGGCAGGGAGCAGTTCATGGTGGCTGAAAAACACAAGGGGAAACCGTCAAGAGCGAGACTCACCTTCTTCCTGCCATTACATCACATCCTGGCTCCACCCCCTAGGAGGGTGTAGCACTGACACCACCAATCCAAGCACTAGACAATGAACCAATCACAAATGCACAATGCAAATACATGAGGCCTGGAGGCCACCGACATAAACCATGACAGTGGAGGTGGGTGAGCTTGTGAGTGTGAGGGTACACATTTGTCCCCGAGTAGAAAAGGGACAAGAAGCTGATAAAACACTGGGGACTTCCCTTTTAAGGTCCATGGGATTGAGGATTTGCAGCTTGTCTTCTTAGAGCTTAGAGCTTCTTAGAGACAATGTGGTCATTGTCAAGGTTGTGGTCAATATAGGCAGTTACAGTGGACTCAGTGATTCAGCAGCGGCATCTGGGACTCACTTTGTTTCATTGGCTCTGTGCTTTGCTGCCTATGGAGCACCTCATCTTGGTCGAAGTGCAAGACTAGGAGGAAGTGGCAGGTAGTCACTGGGGCCGCAGAATTTGGGGGCCGCAGAATTTGGGGGCCACAGAATTTGGGGACCGCAGAACGTGTCTGCCTCCGCTCATGTTACAGACGCATATGCTTACATTATAGTGATGTCAGATGTGTGTGTGATGTACTGATGAAATATGTCCAAGCATAGAAACGGTTTTCTGTTTGTGTGTATGTATAAGTGTATGCATGCTGGAAAAGGGCTGTCAAGAATAAGAAATGTGAGCAGTGTTGAGAGACAGGCACGGTGGGTTTGCCTTTCTCCAGGGAACACAGTTAATACAGGGGTGAGTAGTGTGAACTCTAAAGCCAGGACCCTGAGGAGCCAGGACACACTCAGCTCTGTGGCTAGAGCTGTGTTATTAGGCAAGTGAGTTCACATTCCTGTAACTTGGTGTCCACATCAGTGATATGATTTTGACAGTATTGGCTGGCTGCTAGGACACTAGGCTGCTAGTGGTGACAGTTGTACATGTGAAGTCTTTAGAGTATGGTTGGCATGCAGCAGGTATGGCTGTCATTTTCCCTTCACACTGTTCGTGGTCAGTGCACATTACTTCTGTCATAAGTACAGGTACAGGTGATTCTATTCTTTCCCATGAGGAGGAGTGGCACTAACTGCTGAGACATTTGCCTGAGTCCTGGGAGCACTAAGGGCTGTTATTTATTGAAAATTTACTTTATAGCAGGCTCACTGACATCTCTTACTACCAGCATTTTGGAGGTGGGGAAAATGTGACACACAGAGGTTAAGAGACTGGCATGAGGGCACCCAGCTGGTGACTGTCGGCACCCAGCTGGTGACTCTCAGCACCAACGCTGCCCAGGGGGAACCCATGGGCTGTAGGAGCCTATACCTGTGCAAGGGTAGAGTGGGGCCCGGTGTGTGGGGCTTCTCATCTTATACCTGCTTTCTCAGCTACCCCCTCATCCCCACCAAAATAATCACCATTCTGGATCCTTTGAGAACATCTGTGTTTTGGTGTCTTTGTGAATATCTCAAGATTGGAAAAGCAGCATGACAGTTGGAAATGTGTCCTCCTGTCCTCCTGTCAGGCTGGCATGCCACCATGTCCTCTACTACTCATTCTGCATCAGTCCTTGGAGCCGGCATGTGTTAAGATCCATACTCTCAAGTGTCACCTCAAACTACCTCAGGAGAGTGTTACTGGAGGGACTTTTTAAGCTTCCATCCCCCAGAAGCCAATGCATCAGATGATAAACACATTGAGTTGCAGGATTTTACTGTCCATGTGATAGAGCTCAGAAGAGTGCTGGACAGGAGAGTTGAGTGACAATCCAGCTGGCCCAGGGCTAAAGGTAAAGAAGAGAGTATTTCTCACTGGCAGCGGACCCCTCATTGGGAGCAGAGCTGTGGGATGTGCCAGTTTGGCACAAAATGCCCCATCACCAGTGTTTGCAGCAGTGAGAACATGAAGGTCCTTTTGGCCCACTGGACAGTCACCCTTCAAGGTCCCCATACAACCCTCCAGTTTGGACACTGGCCTTGTGGAATGTCAGATGCAGGTACTTACATAACCTGGTCAGGTATATTTCAAGCTTTTGGTTGCCATCTGTTACTGCTGTCTCCAGTGGAGGAGGGTGGGGCCTGGTATGTGTATGGAGCAGCACCCATAGCCTGAGCACTTCCTCACCCTGATGGCCTTCTTTTCCTGTGCTGGCACGTTCCCCTTTTTCAGGAAATGTGCTGAGAAAGGCAGTGCTCGTAGGGTCTGGGAGGATCCCCTGAGTCCTGGTCCAGAAGGGTGGTGCCCTACGTGAGAGCAGGTTTGTGCTCAGGCGCAGTGAGTTCTCACATACACAAGGCCTTCCTCCAAGGATGGGGTAAGGACCATGTTGGTGGGCCACACTGTGACAGCCTGGGAAAAGGAATCAGGCTGTGTTTTGTGTGGACCTCACTGGTGACATAAAAGGCCCAGCACTGAGTGCTTGATATAAGTTTTTATCCAAAAGTGCACATATATTATGCAATTATTTTACTATGTGACTATGAATTACTGATTCTGTCTAAATAATCAACAATTATTTTGTGTAATTAGATTCATTTGTAAAGACTTCGAAGCATCAGTGTAGAAATTTTTGCACTTATTACTTGCAGAAAAGAACAAACAAAGGACCTTTGCAGCTTCTTTCTGCCCTTTTAAATTCTAACTAGGCAACTGGAATTAGAGCAGTGCTAAACCAATCAGTGGACTGATTTAGCAATCACCTACTGTTAGTCCCAACACCACACACTGTAGATCCCAGTCTCTCTGAAAAGATCTATTTCTGACTGCAGGTAGTTTGGAGGAACATCTAGACACAAGCCATAATACTAATTTAACCCATAAGCTAAATAATTCCTCTCTTAAAATGAGCAGTATTTATGATTATATATGACCAGCCAATTTTAGACTTCTAAAGACTCAATGGGAGAGAATACTGTAAAAAAAAAAGCCTCAGACATATGGCAATAGTAAAACTTGAAAAGTGAAATAGAAAACTATGTACCAAAAATGTTTAATCAGCATATTAAAAGTGTGGTACTTCCAAATGAAATAAAGTTAATGAAACATAGTAGAGGATTGAGAAAGAAGTGGTGCACAAGCACAGACAGTATATTGAAGAATTTACAAAAAACAACTCAAAATCTAAGGGAAAGACAAGATAAAACTGCAGAATATAATCACAATTAAGCAGAAATACTAGTATAGGTTGTGGCTTAATTGGGAGGAAACAAAAATATCCAGAGTAAATTTCCATTGAAAAAGATGGTAGCTACAAGCTATAGTAACAGTATCATTACAGACAGAAGTTAGAGTCACTGTTGGTTGAAATAAATCTTAAAGTATAATCTAATAGAAATGGTAAAAATAGTGTAGCATTGCTATGTATTTTCAGAAACATGTTTAAACCTAAGTAGAGTTAACACTCTCAGAATTTTTTTTTATCTCAGAACTCATACAAATAGTTTCTATCTGGTCTTAACAAAATAATGTATCACTTAGGGACAAAGATACAGCCAAACAGCCCTGCACTGGAGGCCAAGATTCAGAACTCCATGGCCACCATCATCTCCCCTTGCTGCTGTGCTACATAGGAATGAAGGTGACCCACACACTGCAGAACACCAGCATGCTGAGCATCAGGAACTTGGCTTCATTGAATGTGTCAGGCAGGCTCCTGACCAGGAAAGTCATAGTGAAGCTAACCAGGGCTAGGGAGCCCAGGTATCCCAGGACACGGTAGAAGGCAGTGAGGGAGCCCTTGTTGCACATGATGATGATGTGACTATGCTCAGAGAGTGCATCTGTGTCAATGTAGGGTGGATTTGTCCCCATCAAGACTGCACAGAGAGTAAGTTGGATCATGGAGCAAATGGGTATGATGTAGTTTGGTGCCCCTGATACCAACAACTGCCTCATCCTTTTGCCTGGAGCACTGATTTTCAATGAAAGCACCACAGTAATGGTCTTGGCCAAGACTGTGGAAATAGCCACAGTGAACACAACTGCAAATGTTGTCTGCTGGAGGATGCAGGTGGCTGTGTTGGGACGGCCAATGAAGAGCAAGACACAGAAGAAACCGAAGGTGAGAGAGATGAGCAGGGTGTAGCTGAGAGCCCAGTTGTTGGCCTTGACAATGGGAGTGTCTCGGTGCTTCACAAAGAGCCCAAGAGTAACTGTTAGAATAGTGAAGCTCAAAGTTCTACCAACCAGGTTCTTCCCCAAGGGGCTTTTATAAGTTTGAAAATTCACACTTTGCAAAGAATTGTTTTCCTGAATGTTTGCATACTGATGACCTGTACAATTTATACAGTGCTCCTTATCTAGTGATGAATTTAAATTTTCGTTGTTTGCTCTTTTTCTCTTATTGACAGGCCCACCCAAGAATCTCATTGGACTTGTTGAGCTCAATTATGTTCCTATATGTCCTGTCCTATCCTTTCCTTTCTGTTGCTTCTTATACTTTTAAAATATTTATTTATCTTTTTTCCTGCATAAATAGGTATCAGGGACCTGAACAAGATCTGCAGTCTCCCAAACGAATATACAGTGAACACTTAAAATAAATAAGGTAACTGGTATGATCTTATGGCTGCAGGAGGATCAAAATCCTCTGTAGAAATAGCTTCTTTTTTACATTGATCTAGTATTGCATCACCACTAAGTTTAATTATTAATTTATCCATTTACTGGATTCTTCCACACCAATGTTCTGAGAAAATCATGTGAATTATAATTGTTCCTTTCAAATACATACATCCTTTTAAGTACAAAAAAAGTTTGCCCTTTTTTATTTTCTAGAATTTATTGCATTGGCCAAAGTCTTCAGTCAACTGTCTGGTAGATGCTGTCATATAGAGAAATGGTCTCATTTTTGTTTTCAGATTTGAACCACAAAACATAAGCTGTTTAGGGGAATACAAATACCATTTATTTGATATGGACAGTTTGCTACCCCTAATACAGTGAAAATTATTTTTGTTGTGTAGTTGTATATTTGTGTATTGAACATTTACTGATGTTGGTTCCTTGATCAGGCTATTTTGGTGCTGCATATTTGAAACATATCACACAAAAGGATTTGAGATCATTTTCAGAAATTCAACACAGGTGCTATTCCTTTCCATACCTGCTTTTATATCTGAGAGAGATTAAAGACTTTTATGATCTTCTGTAATGATCAGTCCTGCCCAGGTCCACCTGAAAGGAATCATCAAGGGGACCATGACAGGAGCTCAAGAAGTGTCATTTTCAGCTATGTAATAGAGAGAAGGAAACTTGGACATTGTCTGTGAACATAGGATCAAAAGAACTAAAAGTAACTTAAAAGGAAAAGAAAGTTGGAAGCAATATCAAGAAGTGTATTGACAAAACTACATACTAGACTTAAAAGTGTAGTAATGGCTAGATACAACGAAAGAAGGTACTGGTTGCTCCCATCTTTTTAATTATCTCATTCATGGAAATCTTTTTTTAAAAAATAGCTGACAAGACTCAGAGTTCTACAGTATGCCTTTACTTTTGTCAGGCTTTACTTGGACAGGATTTTCTAGCACCTGAATTGTTTTTCAGCAGCAGAGAAAAGCCAGCTTAGCACCAGTGCTATTGGCCTTGACAAAGATAGAACAGAATGTCATAAAGAACAAATAACACAGACCATGAAGTGTGCCAAGCTCCAAGACATCTGATACACTTGTATTAGATTCCCTGAACACTTTGAGCACAGAGGAATTAAAGAACTTGCACAATGGTTATTTGCCCAGATGTCCTCACCTGAGGTCCCTGGCTTCACCTATACCATTATATACATAGGAATGAACATACTGATAATGAAGAGATAGAAATACTTCTAGCCCAGTGTAGGTCCAGAGTTTTTCAGTTAACAAAGGCCTACCATTCTAGTGGTCATGTCTGGGCAGAATCTCCATGAACTCACTGTGTTGGAACAAGATGACCTTAGTAAGGGGACCACTGGGCTATTTTTGGTATGCAATACTATATTCTTTATAAAAAATATTTTTGTCACATTTAAATCAACTGTGAAAAATTAAGAAAATGTGGAATTTTTTCCACATTTCTTATTTATAAGATTAGAGTGAATATTTCAAAAAAAATAAAATAAAATAAAATATGCTTTCATTTTTGCTGGAGATTTAGCTCAATGGCATAAGCACCTGCCTGGCAAGCACAGGGTCGTGAGTTCTATCCCCAGTACCAAAAAAATAAAAAATAAAATAAAATAATAAAGTGAATATTTATTTTATTAAATTTCTCAATCACTGATATTGAAACTTTAGATATGGCCATTTTATAGCAAGTGAAATAAACTAGTAAATCACTCAAGAAGTACCAAAAGTACTATTTGCTTTCTTATAAGCACACACAGTTAGATTCCCCACTTTGTTTTTTCCAATAAATACTTTCTTGGAAGTAGCATGGAAAAGGAGGCTATCTTATTTCCATGTTTTCACAAATGATTATTTTTAAAGAAACTCCCAAGTTTAAGGAAAGCTGTGAGGTAGACCACATGATACTAAATTTCTGCTTGCTACATGAAAGTTGAAGGTAAAGACCATCATCTTTCCATCATCATCTAAGGAACTCCCAACTCTACACAGCAAGCAGTGGATATCTTCACCACAGTCTGCCTGTTATTTTAAAATCAAATTTTAAACTGAGCTCCATTCTTATGTAGTAAGTGTCATCAGGGAGTACACAGAGAACTACTTAACTGTAGAGTGGTACATTCATAACATTTGCCAGACAGTACAATTTTACTTTATCACAGCAGCAGTTATAATAAGAGGTACATCAGCAGTTTATTTCATTCTAAGTCTGGATAAGGAGAGTGCATTTTACATTTGTATCACAGCAGTCTCATACAGCCTCTACCATGGTGAGTCACTTTCCAAAGGGTGCTGAGCTCCATGTGAGTGCCCAATCCAGCGGCTCACTTGGCTTTTTGATGAGGTGCTGATTTTCTCAGCAGCAGTGAAGCAGAAAATAAACAAACATGGATCTTTAAATGTGGGAGACCAAGTAAATCTAAAAAGTGTGTGCAACCTTCTCAGAGCTGCACAGTGTCCCATGCATACTAAATAGTGTGCGGTGCTACATGGTAAGGATTCATGTCATAGTGGTGAGATTTCTTTCTAATGAATCTGCACACAGAAACTTAATAACCTTGAACCCTTTGGGAGTGAGCAGGTGTTTTGGGGAGTAGTCCTGCTTTTGACCTTGCCTGTTACTTTAAATGAGCCTTGCAAATACAATGTGGGGTGCCTATTATTTTTCACAAGATGCTCCTTGTACACAGAAACATGATCTCAGTGTACTGCTTTGGGTATTTGGGGTTATTGTAAATCAGATTTGGCACCTTAAAGAGATGTCAGAAAATTCTTTCATTGTTGGCTTCTGCCACTTTACAATTTTAAATGAGAAATTCCAGACTGTGGTGAAGATATATGCTGAGCCTGTGTAATACAGTCTTCATGTCTGCACTCTACTGTTGATCCCCTGTCATATTTAAATTTCAGAACAATAGTGTAGGTAAAATCTGAACTTTAATGATCCCTTAGGTTCACTCAAAAATTAATTAAATCTGTGCATGGTGGCACATTACTGTAGACCCAGCTACTTGGAAGCTGAGATAGCCTAGGATATCTCTTTCCTCCTAGTCACTCCCTCTCCACTCATGATTTCCCAGCTCTCAGTGTGTATAATGCAGTCAGTGTCACCATTCTGCCCTGGGCAACATAGGATGGCAGTAAGACACTAAAATTAAACTGTTCTTTCCTTCTGACCCTGACATACCCTTAACCTGAGTTTTTTCCTCAGGTGTACAATTGTCTTCATTATATCATGAGATCATTCAAAATAGCATGTGTGAGAAATCTCAACATCAAAACAATTATGCAACACATGACTTGAAAAGTTTACTTTTTCACTGACATTATTAATTAGCCAATACTTTTTTGCAGGCACCTAGTAAACAAGGCAAGACAATCAGAAATAGGACAGAAATGAGCAGTGACTTCAGAGTCTAGCTGGGCTGTTTTTCTCATAAAGCAATTATCATTAGAACTGTTTTTCTTTTGCTTTAGCAATTTGTTTGCCTGCTGGGGAGAGGAGACTAGGGACACAATTACATTTCTTTGCTTAAATTAAGAATAGTTTGTGGTCTGAGGCAAGGTTAGAGAAGGATGATGATGGCTTTTCCTGCATAAATTCTGGACTTGTGTCTAGGCTTCTGGTCATAATCACAGTCATCAGACAGTGAAAAGCCATGCATAATAATGAAGTTTGGCATGCTCTGTGCTTTGTGCTCCAGGAGGCATCAGCTACTGATGTATATTTTACAAATTAAGTTCAATTATGTGTTCAATAAGCAAGCCCAACACCCAGAATAGAGTCTCATATGTATTAGGTCTTGGTAAATATTTTAAAATTAAATTTTTGAATTTAAGTCTGCTTCATTTTGAAGTCTTCATTTTGAATACTCAGTTGAATTGAGTTTACTTCATTTTTAACACATCATGAGGCCTGATTGTCTATGAAAAAGCAATGATCTTATCACCTATTTTTTAGAGTTACAGTAATACAACAAAACCCCTGTGGAAGGTTCAAGTTTCCCACCTAGCAGTATGGCACATAGATGCAAAATAAAGGCAAAGAGGGAAAATGTTACACTTAATAAACTCTAGGATGACCAATGTTCTCTGTGGAACAAAAGTCTATGTATCCAAAAGCTCATGGCTTTTATTATATTAATCAGGAAGGTGGGTGGAGATCATGGCAAAGTGATAGGGAAAAGAAACTTTGCAGGAATTGACTGTAAAGAGAAATAGAGAATTGTACCAGAAACAAAGGTTTCCAATTAGCAGTACACTAATATCCTGATGTACGCAAGACTGGCACCATTACTGCCAAGAAAATATAATTCTTTTTGAGTCCCATGACCTCAACTTAGATGTTATCTCATATCTCAGCCCTGGAGTATCAAAGGCTCCTACTCAAGCCCTGTTCTAGCCATTGGCAGTAGGAAAAGGGAGGTATGCAATTCTTGTTTAGCCAACTAAGGGAACATATGTTTCAATACAGCCAAGTTTGCATATCTCAGTAAACAGGGTTGATGGAGAGGTCTGGAAAAGTTTTAGGCAAGGAGCTTCATTTCTCCAGAGAATGCAGCTTGGTGGTCTCCCACAGTAAGATATTGGTTTCTTATCAGTTTCTGCAGAGAAAACAGTGCTTTATCAAAAAATTCTAAAAAGAGTCACACAGTTTAAAGTCCACATACAAGTTATTGCTTTCTTTCTCTAATGAGTTAACATAGGAATATGAGCAGGCATGATACAAACTATCTTTAATTCTGACCAAGCATCAGAGATGAGTTTTATTTTATGTAAAGTCCTGGAATACTTTAAAATAGTGCTTTAGTTGTAAACATTAGATATTTCATAGATTGTGTTGTCCTTAGCCAAGATGCTGGGACCTGAAATAGTTTCAGATTTTGGAGGATTTTTTTTTCATTTTTAAAGAATTGGAACAATTTTTACAGTTTACATGTAAAATGGTACCCATTGCATTATGAAATCATTAAAAATGGTGTGTGTTAAAGATCTTCCAGTGCAGCAAATGATAATGCAAAATATGGTTTGGAAATTTTTAGAAATGTTCAACTTAAATTACATTTAGCTAAATGTCAGGCAGATACTAGCAACAAAATCAATCTCAGTGCCTAGAATAACATCTTAGTCATTTTCCTATCACTGGTACAAAATATTCACTTCACAACCTTAAGCATGAGAAGTTTATTTTGGCTCATGGTTTCATGCCATGGTTGACTGGCTCCAGGGCAAAGGGATATGGCAGAGAAAAAATACTGAACCCATCCACAGCCAAGAAGTAGAGAGATGAAGGTGGAGCCTGAGAGAACAATGTACCCTTCCATGTCTCAACTAAATGATCCATCTCTAAAATGGCCATGCTTCTGAGCAGGACAGTTTTCTACTGAACTCTGTGGAGCTGAGTATGGTGCCCACACAATCCATTCATCTTCCAAAAGCCCCACCTAAAAAAACTTGAGGATTTGGTGGGGGACATTTTTGTTCTAAATATAACAAATAGTGTAAGCGAGGTTTCAATTTCAAGAAATTCAAGAATTGAGGGAGGTAATGAGCGGCAAGGTGGCTAATCACATTCAGTACTGATACTGTGCAGGCTGCTTCCAGGATGAACCCACTTCCTGCAGGTTTTTCAAGTTCAAGACAATCTTCCACATATGACCCTCTGGGAACCAGATGCTTAACATCTGCATGATCTCTTCTGAATCAGTGAATCTCTGGAGTCAGTTTTTCCTATATTCATTCCTTTTTTTCAGATATAACACAAATATCATACATAAAAATAATCTGAAAATAGACTTAGTTGTCAGAATTTAAAGAAAAGGCAAAGAGAAAATATGCATACTACTGAGGTGTGAAATACAGCCTTAAATTCAAATTAAGTCTTCATGGTGTTCAGTTAGTTTGATGAGCATTTCACAGTAGATCCTACTCTGGAATGTTGCATAATTCTTTTGAAGGATTTAATAATTCTGTTGTATCTAAAAGAAATAAGTTATGTCCACTCTGAGTAACAGCACTATTTATTCATAATCCCTAGTAAACCAGCATAATTGTATTCAATTAGCCTTTTATAATGTTGAAACATAGGCCTGAGGACAAAAACTTAGTCCAATTTTCATTTAATCATCTTACCTCCCATTAGACAGTCAACCCTTTTTATAGAATATACACACAGAAGAATTGCATGTAATTTATTTGGCTGAGAAAAATTATTAGCTAATTCTTTAAAGATAAATGCAAAATACTCCAAACAGTCTTATAAAAGAACAACAAACCATGAAGGATTAGAATTTTACTCTGTAATAAGTGTCCCACATTATTAACAAAATGGTAACAATCAATAGTTTACAGAAAAACAAGACCTTTTAGGGACCAGGGAATATTTTGCTCATACCTTGATTTAAAAAATTCTAAGCAATTTAAAAATGTAAAAATATCCACTCGTTTGTTATGAGGTATGGTTCCCAAAACTAATGGAGATATAATATTTGATGACAAAACATCACATTTCCCCCACTAAAAGAGAAGGAATGCAAAGAAGCTCAGGGTCACTTTCATTACTGTGTTATATTAGCAATAAAAAAAAAAAAAAAAACAGAAAGAAAACCCGTAAGGAGTTGGAGAGAGAAGATAAAATGCTACTACAAGATCATATGATTTAAAAGTCCAAAAGATTTGGCAAACACTAGCACAGGAACCAAGAAATTATGTTAAACTTGATCCATGAAATTGGTGCTTTTCTTATAAGCCATAAATAAAACATAAAAATGTGACAGATAAATGATTTTATTTCACATACCCAGCAAAATCTAAAAAAGTAGGAATAAGGATATGAATAATTTTTGCATACATAAAATTACATGTATATGAAATGTTCACAAAGAAAGATATAGTAAATACACACATGCATCCCAATAAAAAGCATAAATAAACATAATAAATGGAAAAATTCATTCAATTGGAGATGGGAAAGCGTACCTTTGTAACCTACATAGCTCTCCCCTAATCAGTACATCTCTATAAATTCAGAGGTTTTAATTTATGGTCAGACAATTCTAGAATTTTCAAGGTCATGCAAGGCTAATCATCTGTAAAAACTTCAGAAACATTTCAAAATGTGAGGGCAAGAAGAGAAATAAAAGGCCAACTATTTAAATGTAAAACAATCAGAATAGGAAAATCATAGCTGTTCTTACAGGGAAAAAAAGTACTTACTAGGGTTCATGAAATATGGCCTGAAAAAAAAATTCATCAAAAAGTAGTAAAAATAATTGAGAAATCAGGGTAAAGACAAGATAAAATGGACTAAATCATCAAAATTATGCCATAATAATAGAATTGATGTCAAATTTAGGAAGGGACAGGGGACATAGAAAGAATCAAGATGTCTCATATGCTTGTGCCAACTTTCCACAGCGAAGGGATCATCATGTACCACACACACACCAATGAAAATAATCTGGGGATGTAATGCAGTGGTAGAAGTCATTGAGCTCAATTTCCAGTAATAGGAATGATGAGAATGGCAAAACAGAGAAAGGAAAGAAAAGACAAAGGAGCAGAAACAGACAAAGAGCTTTTGAAGAGGGCCTAATGCTGAGTAAAGTTAAATTGTTAATTGAAGGAAAAAGCACTTTTATCCCTGCTGGCTTCTTTAAACATTTTGCAATTTCTTGGGGGCATTGGGATGTGAAGGGGAGGTGGTAAATTTGTTTTTAGGTTATGCTTTTACCAGAGGCACTGGAAATCTCATTTTCAGGACAAGAAATGTGATCAAAACAGCAGGCAGCCCTTTCCTCCTGAGATTTCCTAAATCCAGGACCACAACTCTCACTGCACATGGACTGGGGATGCTGAGGGAAGTCAGGTATGTATTGCTCATTTCTGTGTTTACCTTGTTCTTCCTAGAGTTTAATGGCTTTATTGCATAAATAGAGTTATTAAAAAAGATGCTGTATTTAAAAAATGACAATATCTGGGAACAGTTATAAAAATATAGTTAAATAAATGAGTTCCTTTGCAATTCATGAGCATATTGTTCAATGGGAAAATTACATTGGAAGGCATGTTGTTAAATATTTGTATGTAGTCATTTTTTGAGCAAAATTGGGTACAGAAATCCCACAAAAAGCTTGTGCTTTTTCATGGCCAGTGATAAGCGTTATGATTATATACAATATATCTCTGTAATATGCACTTTCATAATCTCAAAATAGTTCTTGACAATCAGGAACATGCAAAGAAAATGTTCTTACTTTAAGACTAATGCCTTCTGAAAAATTCCAAAAATTGAAAATAGCATATTCTACATTCAGTTTCCTTTTCTCATGCAAATTCACTTAGTGTCTAACAGGATTTTTAAACTGGATGTTCTTCAGAGAAGAGTGCAGCTAATAAGAGATGCATTATCCTCTGATAAACAGGATTTCAAACTTAAAAACAGAAAACATGACAGAAGAAAGTCACCGAATATCTTTAATATTAGTTTTATAAAGTATATTTAACATAGGAATTCAGTGGAGTAGAAAAAATGAAACTTATGGTTGATTAAATATCATCGTATTCCTAAAATTTGAATTGTTTTCAAGGCGATATACGCTAGTGAAGCCCATTTCAATAAACAGCATACATGGGTATGATCCCCAAGTCAACTTTGGAGCCAAAACTTTCCCCAAACCATGTTTTTCTCTGATTGTATAACATTTCTTCCCATCATGTCAGTATGCCAGTGTGCTTATTATCCAGACTCTCCATGTCCCCAAATATTGTCCTATACCATGACTTATATCATTTAGACTCTCAGTATATAATAGATGATAACCACATTTACTGGTATTTTTCCTTGGTCAGGAAATCATGTTGCTATGTATGGAAGACATGGTACAGCATCATTGGAGATCATGTTCACAAATGCTACAGACACTTTTCCTGTCCATCTCTGCTCTCATATCTGAGAGAAACTGAAGACCTTTCAGACTTTCTGTGATGCCCAGTCTCACCCAGGTTCAGCTGAAATGAAGCATCAAGGAGACCATGCCATGGTGCAGAGATGTGTCCTTGGGGGCCATCTGAGACACAGAAGGAAACTGATCATTGTCACTCAACAGAATTAAAAGACCCAAAGACAAGCTCAAAAGAAAATGAAACTGAAAAATGTGAGAAAGAGAGTAGATTAGAACTAAAAAGTACTAAGCAGCAGCTTAAAGTGGCATAATGAGATCTTGCTTCCTCTTGTCTTTGTAACCATCTCACTTCCTGAGGTTTTTAAAGCTGGTAATAACCAACTTTACTCAAAGTTTCAAAACTCTTCTTTACTTCCTCCTCTCTGGCCTTGGTGCCACAGGCATAGTGTGGGTGACCATCCCAGTCTCCATGCACTCACTCACTCTTTGTCATGTTACACATTGAGATATGCATGAGCCCAGTCTCCACTCACCAGCTTGCAGCACCTGGCAGTGACCTTGAATGAGACATTGTTTGTCTCAAGACCACCCATCCTCATGTGTGGAAATAGTGGCCAAGTTTGAGAAGTTGCCTATGATGTTCCTGTTAGTATTGCTGTTGACCTGTGCTTTCCCCTGCAGATGTCATTAGGGGTATCACTGTGTCCTGTTGGCAAAATGGGGAACTCTCCAATATCCTCCAACAGCTGTGCTGGCAATTCTGGAACTCATCCCAGAGATAGAGAAAAGGCAAAGATTCCTGTTGACCTGTTTTATAGTAAAAATAAAGGCTAGAAAGACCTAGTCACAACTAGTAGCCTGCATGAGGATTCTAGATGTCCTTAGAGAAAAGACACAATACATGATTATAACTCAATGCAGTGCCATTACTTGTGTAAACTAAATGCCTCCATCCTGTCTCCAAATTCATATGGTAAGACCCTAAATGTCAATATGATGTGTTACAAGATTGATTTTGGGGGGCCAATGAAGGTAGATAAATAAGGTCATGATGGTGAATTTCTCATGAGTGAGATTAGAGTCCTTACAGTGGTCAATCTAGAGAGAATCTCATCATTGTGCCATGTGAGGAGACATTGACAATGCCATCACTCAGATACTAGGAAGCAGAGGCTCTCTTAATTTTCTTAAGTTCTACAAATATTAAAAATAATTGTCATTTTAGACAGCTAGATTTTGGTACATTTATTAGAATATCCAGTATAAAGACAATGTCCTAATTAAGAATAAACTACTAAGCAATATAATCTGTCTTTGAAAGAGCTGACTCTTTAAGACCTTAAAATTTATACCTAAAGAAAACCACATAACTGAGACCCTTTAAACACTTACTACTGTGTGCATGGAGGAAAAGGTCCACATGTCCAAAGCAAAATATAAAGAATGGAACAAAATAATTTATGTTGTGTTTTGTAGATAGTCCTATGTCCCAAAAGTAAAATAATTGCACAAATTAACATGACATCAAATGCTTCATATTACAATAATGGCATTCACATGAAGTTGTAAATAGCGATGAGGAGGAATAATCATTTTGAAAGAAGGTTCTGGAAGAAGCAAACATAGCCTCTGTGGAAGAATTGCACAGCAGAAGGCTGGTAACTGACTCACTGATGCCTTTGCCCCATCAAAGATATGCAGACAGTGTCATCAAAACCCAAGAAAATTATATAGAATTCAGAAGTCCACTGAAGGAAGAATCATTAAAAAGGCAGGGACATATAGGACAAACACAAAATATTGGTAAGACTGGAAGGAGATACAGTATCATAAATTGTATCATCCTTTTTTTTATTTTAAAGAAAAGAAAAAACACAGAAAAATTAGAAAGTAATTAAGCAAAGAAACAAAAAACAATAAAAGCCAAAGTATGAGGGCCTAACCGGACTATGTCCAGCAAACTCCAAGCAGTGAGCAGGGCCCAGAACTCACCCTGGGTCCTGACTGTGCACGCACCAGTGGAATCCCAGTGCAACAGGCAAACTTAGAACTCCACACCCAGGTAGTAAGTCCACACCCTGCATCTAATACCAACCACCCCAAGGTGCACAAGAGGGACCAGTGGACCTAAATGGACTATGCTTAGTGAGCTCCAAGCAACCAGCAGGGCCTGGAACCCACCCTGGGCTCTGACTGTGTGCACTCCTGCGGACTCCCAGGGCAGACGGGGCAAACTTGGAACTCTGCGCCCTGGCAG
Organism: Dolichotis patagonum; assembly: GCA_004027295.1. Taxonomy (NCBI): domain Eukaryota; kingdom Metazoa; phylum Chordata; class Mammalia; order Rodentia; family Caviidae; genus Dolichotis; species Dolichotis patagonum. Next base: position 45,457 of record PVJX010003884.1, read on the forward strand.
TAAGACCACACCCTGCATCTGATACCAACCAAAGGTGCAGGAGAGGAACCAGAGGGCCTAACAAGACTATGCCTAGCAAACTACAAGAAGTGAGCAGGATCTGGAACCCACCCCTGGGCCCTGACTGTGCAAGCTCCTGTGAAATCTCAGTGCATGGGCAAACTTGGAACTCTGTGCCCGGAGGAACATTGGACTACAGAGGATTATCTGTGCTAGCTTAAAGGGCAATTAAGTGACTGCCTCACCAAAACAAGATCTCAGCTGGCTCCAGTCACTGTGGTGAGTATGCCTCTAAAAGAGAGGTATACAGTGGCTAAATAGGGCCAGTAGTAAAGCTCCCTCCAACTAACTGTAAGACCTTGGTAAGTCTGACAAGAGTGAGGGTGACCCCTTCCTACACACAGAAAACATCAGGCAGAGTGAGAAGTGTGCTGAGAAGGACACCCCCAACTTGAAGAAAATCAAAAGGGCTTATGAGACACACAGGTACAAAATAGGGACACAATAGGGCCTCAGTCGACACAAACACTATAAGCTGGGAGATTTGATGACCTGGAATAACCTGAATATAAAGTAACAGCAGGAACTAAAAGTTGACCTACATGAATACTACTAGGCTTTTCAGTCCAGGAAAAATATAGGACTCACCCAATAGGCTCTGCAGTAGGAATTCAGGTGACTGGCCCACCTATTCATTGTGGGACCCGCAACTGGACGAACACAAACCTTAGAGTAGGACACAAAGATATACACTAGAAATAGTTGACACTAGCATGTCTGAAGGACCAAACACTAACTCAAAAGAGGAAAATGGCAAAATGAAAAAGCAAAATGCAATCTCAAATATCCAGTCCATCAGCAGCAAGTACAGGAGACATAGAATTAGAGGCCTTCAAAAGGAACACACTGGAAATCTCTGAAAAGATAGTGAGTGAAATTAAAAAAAAACTCCATGAGGCTATAGAGAAAATCAAATTAGAAGTACTCTCTCATGTAAAGATAGAAATAACAACATTAGTAAAGGAGTTGCTGAGTGCAGCTAAAGAAGAAATAGAGGAAAAAAGTACGAGAGCATGGGAAGCAGATTGAAACCTTGAATGAACAATATAAAAAACAAGCAGAATTCATGGAGGAAACTGAAAAAGACATCCAAGAAAAAAAAATTATATTCAAAGCATGCAAAACCATTTAAATGAAGCTGAGGATATGATTTTGGATCTTGAGGACAGGATGGCAATTAGTGATCATGAAAGATTAGAACTTTTAAAAATAACAAAGTAGCATGAAATGACAATCCAGAAGCTTCAAGATGATGCCAAGAGCAACAACACAAGTTTAATAGGCATTAGTGAAGGTGCTGGAGTCAATACAAATGACATATCTAAAATAGAGAAATAATAGAAAATTTCCCAAATATGGGGAAAAAATCTGATATACAGATAAGTGAGGCATATACAATGCCAAACCATCACAACCAATGTAAATCTACACCCAGACACATAATAATTAAGATCTCAGCCATACAACATAAAAACAGAATACTAAAAGCTATTAGAGAAAAGACACAAGTCACCTATTGAGGAAAGCCCATTAGAATCACAGCAGACTTTTCAGCACAAACTCTCAAGTCAAGACATGCTTTTCAGCACAAACCCTCAAGTTAAGATGTGCTTGGAGTGAGATATTTCAAGCCCTGAAAGAAAACAGCTTTCAACCCAGACTGATGTACCCAGCAAAACTGTATTTCAAATTTAATGGAGAACCAAGATACTTCCATGACAAAGAACAACTGAAGAAATTCATGTCCACAAAACCAACCCTAGACAGAGTATTGAAAGACGTACTAGACAGAGATAAAAATGACCATAATCACCAAAACAACAAAAAGAAACCACCATGTAGGACAAGCAATTAAATAAGGAAGAAAAGCAGAATGCAATTGGAACATAACATGGCAAAGTTGAGCCAGTACATATCAGTGACATTCACAAGTATAAATGGCCTTAATTCAACTATCAAAAGAAATAGGTTGGATTGAACAAGATGGCGGACTGGTAGGTAGCAGGAGAGAGACCCTCTCTGAGAGAGACAGCTCAAATGCCAGAATAAAACACCCTGGAGAGACCCAAACAGATAGAGATGGACTCTCACAACCCAGGGAAAAACTAAACTGCAAAAAACCACTCGAATATGAGGTCCTGGGACTACCATCAGAGAAGCTAAGGTCAGTGAGCACAGTGCCCTCCTCAAGATGCCTGAATTCCTGCCTGAACTGCACAAGCGATCTGCACCATAGCAACTGGCTTGAGCCACCAGAGTGCAGAGCTGAACAGCCCTGCATCCAGCTCGCCCAGACCCGCCCTGTGCTTAACCCACCCAGAGGCACCGTGAATTACCACCACAGCAGCGCTGAAGTCAGAGGTCGGGGAGTCCTGCAGTTCTCGGGACAGGCATCAGCACGTGGTGAGTGGTGGGAATGGGACCCTCCCACTGAAAAGGGGAAACAAACTGGACGACATGTTGGATTTGGGCAGGACAGCCCTAACTCCATAAGGAAGTGGCTTCAGCTGGTTGCTCCCCTCGCCAAACGGATTGGTGGAATCTGCTTGGATTAGGCCGCGCCCCTGGCAAGGAGACAGTGAGTCGCTACAATAACTACTTCCCTGAGATCAGTGCATGCTGACACAGTGAAGGCCTGCAGGGGTTGACTGGCCCAGAGGGGAGGAACTAGCACACACTGTCCCTGGGTGAACTCTAATCTCTGATAACCTATTGAAGAGGGCTAAAGCTCCTGGCCTGCGCCCTCTAGAGGAGCCTTAACCAACAAGAAAAGGGTCTGGGCATTACACTGTACAGTTGTATGGAAGGAACCAAAAACATGACGAAAGGGAGAAATAAGAAACAACTCCCAGCCCCCAACCCTGAGAACATTGATCCAAGAGAGGTAAATACAAATGAGATTGAGGGCAGCAATAATGCAACATCAAACACAGCATTAGCAGACATAAAGAGATATCTTCAGGACCTTGTAAGTGGGACCAAAACTGAAATATTAATTCAAATTAAACAAGAGATAAGTAGATTAATAAAAGAAGGGCTGGGAACCTCTCAAGAAGGCACAGACAGAAGAATGGAGGAACAAAAATGGAGAGAAAAATTTAATGAAGAATTCAGGAAAAACCTAGAATTCATGAAGCAAATTCAAAGAGATTATCAGGAAACTAAAGACTCGATAGAAAGCTGGCAAAACTGCTTGAAAGAAACCAAAGATAGACTATCAAAAATTGAACACAGGCTTGCAATGTGGGGTCATGAAAGGGAAGATCTCTTAAAAATAACAAGGGAGCAGACAGTAAAGATACAAAGACTGGAAGATAACAAGAGGATCTATAACTTAAGAATAAAGTATGTGAATGAAGAAGCAGGAATCCAACCAAAGGAATTACAAAGGCTATTCACAGCAATTATTAAAGAAAATTTCCCAAGCATAGAAAAAAGAAATGATATGCACAGAACTCCAGCCACCTACAACCAAAACAGAGCTACACCCAGACACATAATAATCAAGATCCCAGAAATTCAATATAAGAACAGAATATTAAAAGCCATCAGAGAAATGAAACAGATCACCTATAAAGGAAAACCCATCAAAATCACAGCAGACTTCTCAACACAGACCATCAGGTCAAGAAGAGCTTGAGTAAAGTAATTCAAGAACTGAAGGAGAAGAATCTCCAACCCAGACTGATGTATCCTGCAAAACTCTCTCTAGAAATTAATGGAGAAACAAGATGCTTCCATGACAAAGAGGAACTAGGAGAATTTGGGACCACCAGTCCAACCCTACAAAAAATACTGAAGGACATTCTAGGGAGAGAGAACAAGAATATGAGCATTTCAGGAACAGTGGCAGAGAGTGGAGTAGAAGAGAAAAATAGACTATCAGTGGCAGAAAAATAGAATAGCAGAAATGAGGCAGAGAAGATTGGCTATAATCTCTAGTATACAGGGCCTCAAAATACAAACAGAGAGAAACACAGGCAGAGTAGATTAGGAGATAGGGTCCATTGAGATGCTCTATATAGGGAGGCAGTGGAAACCAAAACAAGCAGTGCACCCTATGGGAGTGAAAGGGGAGGCATTGTCTAAAAAAGGAAGGCAGAGGGTATTGTTAACTGGGTAACAAGATTTAAAATTTACATTATTCTCATCACTCTGTTTGGATGGATTACGTGCTGTTCCAGTTTGTCTACTTACACTAGACTTGAGGACATGGTCAGCTATCCCAAAAATAAGAGGACATACTATGGTAATCATCTCTAATTTCCTATCAACTTAATCTGAAGCCCTTTATAACTTATCCTGTCTTATTATGACTGATCTTATTTGAATCTGGTTTGATACATTGCTACTTTGTATTGACTGATTTTACTTAAATCTGTTATGATTGATAGCATCAAGTCTAAGAGTATAGGCAACTACAGTAAAGGAAGATGACAAGATTCACTAAGATACCCACTCTGGTTTGATTATTACTTGCTTTTGAAGTCTTATAATGTCTCCAATGCTTCGTTTTTATTAATGTTGTTATACACTGCTGAGACATCATGGTAACCATTGTAGATCACCTTGTATTGCAGTTTTAAGTGACTTTTTTGCCTCATGCTTTTCTAGGAATTGTTTTGTTTTATCTTGCTTTGTTTTGTTTTTCCAACTAATACAGAAATGATAGATATACATGTAGAGACTCACGCATGTGTAGAGCTTATAAACAGTTTACGAGAACCAACTATATAATGCATGTTGAAATGAACAACCACTTTGAAGAAAAAGAGACACTACAATACCCAGTGCTGATTCCACACTGTCATGATGTGAAGTCCAGCAAAACCATCACTTTTTGTTCAAGTGATTTTATCTTGCTTTGCCTTGTTTAAATTCAACACACATTAAGGTTTGGACAGGTGTTTTGAGGAGAATGAGAGAGACTATGACAGCCATTCTTGGCTTCCCTAATGTCTGGTCTTGAAGACCTGAAATGCCCTCCTCGTCCTGCTCACATCAATTCCATACTAGGTTGTTTCATGTGAATTCCCTGTATGTGACAATATGGACAACTATTTGGAAGAAAACAAGAGTCAATATGATAGATAGTGAATATGTCCAATTGTCTAGTTTTGAAATTTTTGTCGCTTATATTGCTTTCTTGTGATCTGCTTTGCTCTGTTTTGTTGTATTTAATTTTACCCTTTTTATATAATTGCATGTATATTTGAGTGGTTAAGACAGGTGACCATATTGCTGTTTTTGTCAGATCGTGGAGCAGAACTGTTATCAGTCTCAGTGTTTGAATGTCTACTTTTCATCTTTTAACTTTGTAATTTGAACAAATATTTCCAAGAAGTCAGTATGTAATTTGTCAAGTAATAATTTCTTAGGTTTTTTTTTGTTGTTGTTCTTTTGCTTTTTTTTCTTGGAATTCTGTATTGTTGCTACCCTTTAGTTTGTTTTGTTTTGTTTTTTCTCCTTAAATAAAATTTAAGAAAAAAGAAAGAAACATGATCCCACAATATGCTGTATACAAGAAACACATCTGACCCAAAAAGAAACTCATAGATTAAAAGTCAAAGGCTGGAAAACAGTATTCCATGCAACAGGAACCCAGAAAAAAGCAGGGGTAACTATTCTCTTTGCAAACAATGTGAACTTCAAACCTAAAATGATTAAAAGAGACACAGAAGGTCTCTATATACTTGTAAGTGTAAAAATTCAAGAGGAAGAACTAACCACTATAAATATTATGTGCACCAAACACAGGAGCACCTAACTATATAAGAGAGATACTAATGGACATGAAAAACCAGATACACAAGAACACAATTATTACAGGGGACCTTAACAGCCCATTGTCACAAAGAGATGGATCAACTAGACAAAACATCAGCAAATTAAATATAGAACTGAATCATACATGCAAGCAATTGGACTTAGTAGATGTTTACAGAGTGTTCTACCCAACCACATCAGAATACACATTCTTCTTAGCTGCACACAGGACTTTCTCAAAAATAGACCATATATTATCCCATAAAACATTCTTAAGTAAATGCAAGAATACTCAATATATCCCATGCATATTATGTGACCATAATGCACTGAAATTGGAAATTAATGGCAAAAAAAATTTTTAAACTTGCATGCATAAGTGGAAATTAAATAACACCCCTTTAAACAACCAGTGGACTACAGATGAAATTAAAGAAGAAATAAAACAATACCTACAATTCAATGAAAATGCAGAAACAACATACTACAATCTGTGGGATGCAATGAAAGTGGTGTGAAGAGGGAAATATATAGCAATAAATTATCATACCAAGAAAACAGAACAAGTACTAATAAACAATGTAATGCTTCATCTCAAGCTTCTAGAAAAAGAAAAGCAAGTTAAACCCAAAGCTCAGAGAGAGGAAATTGTAAAGATTAGAGTAGAAATCAATGCAATTGAAACTACATACACAATGCAAAGAATTAATCAATCAAAAAGTTGCTTTTTTGAGACTAAACAAAATTGACAAACCTCTAGATAACCTTATAAAGGAAAAGAAAGAAAAAAACCCAAATTCACGCAATAAGCACTGAAAACTGGGAAATCCCTGCAGATCAGATGGAAATTCAAAAGATCATGAATACCTACTTTGAAAATCTCTACTCACGTAGAGAAGAAAAAACAGAGGAAATGGACAGATTTCTAAAAACATATGAACTACCAAAGCTCAACCAAGATTATACAGCAATTTTGAATAATCCTATATCAGCTATTGAAATTAAAAATGTAATTTAAAAAAAACTTACCAACAAAGAAAAGCCTAGGTCCTGATGGAATCACAGGTGAATTCTACAAAAAGTTTAGAGAAGATTTGATGCCAATAGTCTTTAAACTTTTCAACGAAATTGCAAAGAAAGCAATTCTCCCTAATTCATTCCTGGAGGTAAGCATTACTCTGATACCAAAACCAGAGAAAGACCCAACCAAAAAAGAGAACTATAGGCCAATCTCTAATGAACATTGATGTGAAGATTCTCAATGAAATACTGGCAAATAGAATGCAGCAAATCATCAAGAAGTTTATACATCATGAGCAAGTGGGGTTCATTCCAGGAATGCAGGGATGGTTTAACATATGAAATCAATAAATGTGATACACCATAGCAACAGAGCCAAAAACAAAACCCACATGGTCATCTCAATAGATGCAGGAAAAGCTTTCAATAAGGTCCAACACATGTTCATGATAAAAATCCTTCAGGAAATCGGAATACACGGTGTCTTCCTCAACCTTAGAAAGTCCATCTATGACAAACCAACAGCCAATATTATATTTAATGGACAAAAACTGAAAGCTTTCACTTTAAAATCAGGAATAAGACAAGGATGTCCACTATCAACACTCCTTTTCAATATAATTCTGGAAACACTAGCCAGGGCCATCAGATAAGAGAGAGAAATAAAAGGAATAAAGGTAGGAAAGGAAAAAGTTAAATTATCACTATTTGCAGATGACACAATACTCTATATAGAAGACCCAAAAATTTCATTAAAAGACTACTAGAGGTAATAAACAAATTCAGCATTATAGCTAGCTACAAAATCAATGCTCAAAAATCAATAGCATTCCTGTACACAAACAAGAAACTTACTGAGAGTGAAAAAATGAAAATATTGCCCTTCACAATTACATCTAAAAAAATGAAATACTTAGGAATCAACCTAACTAAGAATGTAAAAGACCTATATGCTGAAAATTATACTACACTAAAAAAGAAGACAGAAAAGGATATTATTAATGGGATGATATTCCTTGCTCCTTGCTGGGAAGAACCACCATTGTGAAAATAGCCATACTCCCTAAACTGTTATACAGATTTAATGCAATCCCAATCAAAATACCATTGACATACCTCACAGATCTAGAGAAAACACTCCTAAAATTCATTTGGAAACAGGAGAAACTTAGAATAGCAAAGGCAATTCTGGGCAACAAAGACAAGGCAGGAGGTGTCTTGATTCCTGACTTGAAACTGTAGTACAAAGCCACAGTGATAAAATTAGCATGGTACTGGCAAAGAAACAGACCTGAGGATCAATGGAACAGATTAGAAGACTCAAGTGTAAGTCCAAAGACACTCAGCCACCTGATATTTGACAAAGGGGCTAAACATGTTCACTGGAAGAAGGATAGCCTCTTTATTAAATGGTGATGGAAAAATTGGCTCTCCACATGCAGAAGACTGAAACTAGATCCATGCCTATCACCATGCACAAAACTAAAGTCTAAATGTATCAAAGACCTAAACATTAAAACAGAAACAATAAATCTACTGGAAGATAAGGTAGGTAGAAGTCTTGAAGACATAGGTGTAGGCAGAGAATTCATGAACAAAATGCAAACTTTACGGGATACGCTTTAGAGAATCAACAACTGGGATCTCATATTATTGAAAAGTTTCTGCACTTCCACAGAAATCACCAACACAGTGAAAGAAAACCCACAGAATGGGAAAGAATTTTAGCCAGCAACCCCTCAGACAAAGGACTTATATCAAAACATATAAAGTATTGAAAAACCTCAAGCCTCCCTAATTCAAAGACTCTCTCCAAAAATGAGCATGTGTAATGAACACACAGTTCTCAGATGAACATATACAAATGGCAAATAAATACGTGAAGAAATGTTCACCATCACTGGTCATTTGAGAAATGCAAATTAAAACAACACTGAGATTTCATCTCACTCTGGGAAGAATAGCTGCCATCAAGAATTCAATTGATAAACAGATGTTGGTGAGGCTGTGGGGAAAAAGAAACAATGCTCCAAAGTTGGTGGGAGTGTAAAATGGTGCAACCATTGTGGAAATCAATATGGAGAATTCTCAGAAGATTACGATTGGAAGCTCCATTCAACCCAGCTATTCCCTCCTGGGTATTTTCCCAGAAAACTGAAAAGGTCATATCACAGTGATATATGTGCACCAATGTTCATAGCAGCACAATTTGTAATAGCTAAATCTTGGAAACAACCGAGATGGCCATCAACCACAGAGTGGATTAAAAAGATGTGGTATTTTATACAATGGAATATTACTCAGCTATGAAAAAGCATGATCTGTAGGCTTTCATAGGAAAATGGAGACAACCTGAGACTATCCTCATTAGTGAAATAAATAAGAATCATATTTATAAATATCACATTGTGTCTCTAGTGTAAAAAGTAATAAGAACTGTAGGAGTTATAAAACCCAAAATGTGTAATTGCTACTGTAAAAAAGAGAGGAAATAAAGTGCTCTAACAGATATAACCTCATGTATGTTTAAGTGTGTAAGATGAATGAGCATAATTCCATGTTTGTTAGATTGTGAAGCAGAACTGTTAACAATCTCATTGTTTGAATGTGCACTTTGTATGTTTTAATTTTTTAACTTGAAAAACTATTTCCCAGATGACAGTATGTAAGTTATCAAGTAATGATTTCTTGGTGTTTTTTTGTTCTTTTCTTTTTTTCCTTGGACTTCTGTATTGTTGCTACACTTTTTGCTGTTTTGTTCTGTTTTGTTCTCTTTAAATAAAATTTAAAAAACAGCAAAAGTATGGTGACAACAACAGCAAAATAGTGATACAGGATTTCAAAATAAGATAATAGGAATTTAACAATGGTTGTTATATACATATTGTTATCTTCAAAATAGTTGCTTAGGTTATGCGATACAGTCACACAAAATTGATCAAACAATATGATTTCCCTTTGATCAGTTTCTTTCCCTTTCACTATATATATTTTAACTTTTGAATGTTATTTACTCTGTTTTGTACACTAGCAAGACAATACAGTTTTTGTCATATTTTTAGTTTAAAAATCTAAAAACAATGGCAACACGAAAATAGACATTTCTTGGAATATTTATTCCAAGTAGCCCCATTCACTTCATTTTGTACAACAGAAACACAGTCTCTCAGTCCAGGAAAATTTTACATATATATCCCTTGATATCAGAAATTTCTTAAAGAACACAACAAAGAATATCCTGTATTGTCCTTAATTATCTTATGTCTTCATTAGTTTTTAATTTTAAGAGAGTCTTGCTATGTAATTACATTTCCCATCCTGATCTTGAACTTATGGTTCTCTTGCCACATCCCCCCAGAATGCTGTGATTCTGGGTGTGCACCATATTACCTGATATGTGTTTCTTCTTGACCTATAGCACAGTTCATGTTCACTCCTTATTAATAATTTCTATGTGAATGAAAAAACATTTATTTTTACATTTCTGAAGTAGTGTAGAATAAACTCTGGGCCTCCCACATGTTTGACAAGGGCTGTATCACTGAGTGCCCTATGGCCTAGAATATTTACTCTTGTGTTATGGAATATAGCTATCTGTATGATGAATTAAGCTTGCTAATTTAATTTTGAAATATTATGTTAATGCGTAGATATTAATTTTTTCTTTAAGACAGGATTGTTGTGATTTCTCAGTATAAAGCCATATAATTCCCTACTTATATTTATTTTTTTTCTTCCTCTAAATCTCCCTACCTATCTTTCTCCTCCTCCTCCTCCTCCTCCTCATCAATTTCTTCAGTGTCTTCTTTTTGATTTGAGGCTACAATACCTGAAAATGTCATGATTTATAATATCATAATTAAACTTTTTTGTGATAATTTGAACCTCCATACAATAATAAATGGAGTATGCATTTACTTGTTCCTATTTTAAATTGTTTTCACATACCAGAGTTATTCTGGTATGCATTTGATTAGTAGTTTCTTCATACTTACTGCCATAAAATGTCTTTGAATTTTTCCACATTTATTTAGCTTACATATATCTTCTGAAAAATAAAATTTCTGAAAAATAAAATTTTTGATTTGCCCTTCAATTTGACAATTTATATTTAAATGAATCATTTATTCTATTTACATTTTTGTGACAATATACTTCCATTGTTCAAACTATATTTTGCTCTCACTTTCAGAAAATGTCTGGATTACTTTCTATGGTTTTTTTTTATTAATCTGTACTTGCAGCATTGGCAAAGAGATGCAGCCAGATCCACACATATGCACCCACCACCACCATTCAAAGGCTTGCTTCCTGTGGGCAGCCAGCATACGCAGGGAGACACAGCCAGATCTTTCTCTATGTGCCTGCCCCTACCATCAGAAGGCTTTTTTCCTGTGGGCAGAGACACACAGCCACCACTGGAGACCCTAGCTTCCTTCAAGCAGTCATCACCCACCAGAAGAATCAGACAAAAACACCCATGTGTGTCTCCCACCATCAGGGGAGTCCTGGTGTACACATGCAAACTGAGAGAAGCAGCAGCCCTGCCACCAGGCATCCCTGGCCATTGGGAAAGCCTCAGTGTAGCTACACAAGTGTGGAGAAGCTTGTGCCATGCCATGCTACCTCCCTGGCAACCTGGGGTCAGAGAAACCCAGGGGCCTGTCCCATTCCCCTCAGTGCAGAGGGTCAGCCAATGGGGGAATTCCCTAGGACCCTACAACTGTCATGTTGGGAGGAACTCAGGAGAATGTCATGATGAAGGAGCAAAAGGCAATCTCAGACCTCCAATTCACAGAGAAGAAGTCTGGGAGATATAGTCGTGGAAGACAGTGAAAGTCACATACCTGAAATCTCTGAGAGGATAGCAACTAAAGTAAAGAAACAACTTGATGAGACTGTAAAAGTAATCAGATCAGGAAAAGTATATCAGATAAAAGAAGAAATCAAAAACATATTGAAAGAATTGCTGAGAATATCTGAAGAAGACATAGATTAAAAAAAAGAGGAGCATAAGAAAATGATGAAAACCTTGAATGAACAATATAGGAAGAAATTACAATTCATGAAACAGATTCAAAGAGATATACAGGAAATTAGGAGCTGGGGATTTAGCTCAGCGGCATAAGTGCCTGTCTTGCAAGCACGCGGTCGTGAGTTGGATCTCTGGTACCAATTAAAAAAAGACAGAGAGATATCCAGGAAATTAAAAGGCAATCAAAAGCTAGCAAAACTGCTTAAAAGAAACTGAAGATAGACTTTTCAAACCTTGAAGACAGGATTGCAGCTAGCTGTAGTAAAAGGAAAGCTCTCTTAAAAATCATGAGGAATCAAGAAATAACAATTCAATAGCTGCAAGACAACACAATGAAAAATAATTTACGAGTGATGCTTATCAGCAAAAAATCTGGGGGACAACGCAAATGAAGTAAAAAGACTATTCACAGAAGTAATAGCAGAAAACTTGCCAAACATGGGAAAGGATCTGGCATGCAGATAGATAAACGAGGTATACAGGACTCCAATTAGCGATAACCAAAATAAATCTACATCCAGACATATAATAATCAAGATCCCAGAAATTCAGTAAGAGAACAGAATATTAAAAGCTGTTAGAGCAAAGAAACAGATTACCAATCAGAATCACAGCAGACTTGTCAACACAACCATTAAGTCAAGCAGAATTTGGAGTGAAGTGTTTCAAATACTGAAAGAAAATAACTTCCAACCCAGACTGATGTACTCTGCAAAACTATCTTTCAAAATTAATGAAGAAATAAGATACTTTCATGATGAGAACAACTGAAGAACTTCATCATCACCAAACCAACTCCACAGAGAATACTGACGGATATTCTAGAAAGAGATAAGGATGACCACGGTTCCAGGAACAGCAACAAAGAAGGACAGGCAGTTGAACAAAGCGGAACATGATCCATCAATACACTGTATACAAGAAATACATTTAACTAAGAAGGAAATTCATAGACTAAAAATCAAAGGAGAGAAAAAATTGTTCCATGTGACAGGTGATCAGAGAAAAGCAATGGTACCTTGCCCATCAATCACAGAATAAATAAGAAAGATATGGTATTTCCATACAATGGAAAGCTACCCAGCTATAAAACAGAATAATCTCAAGGCTCTTGTAGGTAAATGGATGCAACTGGAGACCATGATCATGGGTGACATGGTTTGGACTCATACATGTGAACACCAAGTTATTTCCCTAGAATAAAAAACTGAAAGAATTAGTCATTTCCAAAAAAGTACAATAGATAGAAAATGATAGAGAAAGAAAGGCCTAAAAAGGGAAAGTGGTATCTACTGTTAATTTCTAATTGTCTTATTTGGAGTTCTTGTATCATTTTCATCATTTTGTTAAGTTTGGTTTTGTTCAGTCTTGTTTTGTTAGATTTTACTTTGATAGTATGGGGAGCTATTTTGAAGATAACAAGATATATTATGGTAGCCATTGTTGATTTCCTATTTTCTGGTTTAGAAGTCCTGTAATGTTTTGATTGTTTTTATTCTGCTATGTTTTGTTTGACTTTATTATGTGTGATAGTATGGACAGCTATTTGGAAGAAAACAAGAGACATTATGGTAACCATTGTTTATTTCCTATTATCTTGTTTGAAAGTCTTGTAATGCTTTCATTCTTTTGCTTTGATTGGTTTTGTTCTTGCCCAGGCATCAGGCAAGTGGAGGTGTTGGAAAGGACACAAGGCAGGACAGGAGTGACAGGTGGGCTGCAATGTGAAACTGGGGCTTAGCAGATCCCAGAAGGTGCATGTGCTATTGGTCAGCATCCTGTAGGCAGAAGGCTTGTCCCCTGGCACCTGTACCTCAGCAAGCCCCAGAGCATTGCAAGAGATCCTGCCCCCATCTGCTACTGCTGCTTGCCTCCAGGAGGGACACCAGTCAAAGGTCAGGGTGAGAGAGGCCACTTGGAGACAAGCACTTCAGAGACAGGGACAACCAGGAAAAGAGGCCTCAGATCCCTAAGCCATGCATGAAGGCAGCTGGCAGTCCTGGGCTGAGTTGCCAGGTTTACCAAATGAAAATCTGGGACACCTAGTTAACTGTGGATGCCAAACAAACAATGCTTGAGCACAAGTAGATAGGAAACTTAAGCAAAGCACATGCTTATACTAAAAAACATTACTACTGTTTCTCTGAAATGCAAATTAACTAGGCATCCAGTATTATTACCTGGCTACAGTGAAAGGTTTGCAAGAAACCAGCCTGGGGCTCACAGGAAGAACCATTGCCTGTTCTGGGCTGGAGCTTCTCCTAGATTTAAGTGTTTAAAAAGCATTTTTTTTTTTTTTCCCTTCTTCCTCCCTCCCTAGTTTCTTCCTGTCAGCTTTTCGCCGTGACTTTAAACATCCATAAGCTTTGCCACTTTGAGCTTTATGTGTGTGGCATGCACCAGGGCCTGGCCGTCCTCCGGAGACAGGTCAGTGGCCCACAGCGTTCACAGGGTCTGCAATCATCACCGCCGTTCTCCGGAAGCGCTGGAACTTCCTGAATTAAAGTTAAAACCAGGCCCATCCAACACCAACTCCTCTTCCTGCCCTGTTTCATGGTTCACTGTCTCCGTGAACCTGACCGAGATTTCCAGGCATCCATGCAGTCACATTTGTCCTAACCTGGATTAAAGATTAAATCTGAGAGGGGCTGGGGATTTAGCTCAGTGGCTTAAGCGCCTGCCTGGCAAGCGTGAGGTCATGAGTTCAATCCCCGGTACCAAAAAAAAAAAAAGATTAAATCTGAGGTCAGAAGGAGAAGTTTGGAGACTGTTTTTTGGAAATAATAAGAAAAAAGGACAAAGCCCTCTCCTTGGCCTCACAGAGACAGGTGGAGCCTGGCTCGTGTCCAGGAAATGCGTGGGAAACGCTGCTGACCCCGCGTGTCCGATGTCTCCCCGGGTCCTGGTGACGTCCAGGTCCGGGCGGGCAGCGCTGTCCGGGACCCAGCGCACCTCCTTCCCGGGGTTGAAGTTCAGGCCTCACTCTCACCGTGGCTTCTCTGAAGTCGGCCTGGGATCGCCGGTCCTCAGCAGCCCTGTGTCGGGCTGCTCCGGCTGCGCCCGGGACGAGACTGAGCCCAGGTGACCGCCCGCAGCACGGTTGTGCACAGCTTCTCTGTGCCTGGCTTCCACATTCCTCATTTATTTGGCGCCGGGGAATCAGATCCAGGACCTCCTTGTATGCTAAGCCCTGAGCAAGAGCTCTGGAAAGGAAGCTTCTTTCCCCACAAGGTAAATTGAGCTTCTGCTCAAGGCAGCTGAAAGCCTCTGACAGTAGAAGAGGAGCGGGGCTGGAGAGGCTGGGCCGGCAGCTGAGCGCCACAGGAGGAGGGCGCTAGGACCCTGCGGTGCGGGCGGAAGGAAGGCGGGCAGGCAGCGGGCTTCCGGGCTGTGAAGCTGCGGAGCCAGGTAGGAACGCAACCACCGGCTGGCGTGGGGCGTGGGGCGTGGGGCGTGGGGCGTGGGGTGTCGACAGGGGGCGGGGCTGAGGTCGAGGAAGGTGGGCCACGACAGCGTGTGGGTCTCTCTGACCTGCCTTCGCCCCGAGACCACTGGGCCCTAGGTCCAGGCAGCGGCACCAGCGTTCGCCGATGATCTTCATTCCCGATTTGAAAAGTATCGGCAAGTCAGGCGGGGTGGTGCACGCCCGTGACCCTGCCACTCTAGGAAGCTGAGGCAGGAGGGTCGCAAGTTGCAGCCCACCTTGGGCAACTAGGCGACCTAGGGAGACCCAGTCTCAAAATAAAACGTAAAAAGAGAGCTGAGGTTGGAGCTCAGTGTTGGGGGGGGGGGATGTGTTTATGGAAGGCATTAAAAGTGAAGTGAGCCAGCAGGAGGTGTCAGAGGCCTACAGTGATTGCAGGCAGCAGTTATGGAGCCAAGGATTTCCAGTAACAAAACTCCCCAAGGCGGGCTGCTTTGGATGAAATGCCTAGCTTTTATTTTCAAGCATCCCCGGCTTTCTAGGGTATTGATTGTGCCCTCCGAGGGGGTTGTGAATCGTTTTCAAGGAGGCCTAGGGCCTCTCAGAAGATGACTGTTTTCTGCACTGGGCTTTCTTACTGTCAAAAGTACCAAGCCCGGGTCCAGAAAGTGCTGGAGACAGGGCAGGCCTGGTGCAGAGCCCTAGCACTTCCCCTTAGACAGTGTCTCACACCTGGGACCGAGGCTTTTGACTTCTTAAGATTTGCATTTTAATGCATTAAAACAAAAAGCAAAACAACATTGATAAGCCTCCAAAGTTCTGAATTCACACAGCACAACTTAAGTCTGGCTTGATCCCAGGCAGCATTTTGATGATTAAAACAGTGTTACTCAGTACACCTCCATTTTCTTATCAAAAACTGTGGATAAAGAGAAATTCACTAAGAATGAAATAATTCTTGAGAAGGAGTGGAATGGCTCTAACGTGTGTAAGTATTTTTAGGTAAGTGAAATTATAATTATTCGTACTAATGAGCACTGTTAATACTGGTGATGTTGTAGCATATGAAAATATACTGAAAGATGTTTCAAACGATTATCTTCATGATAATTATTTAAGGGCTCCCAGGTATTAGAAGAGGGGATGATAACAGGAGATCATTATGATTAATTTGGTCCTTAGGTCAGAATCGAGTCACTTAGTGCTTTTAAGTCACACAAACTTTTTTTGTTCAGTACTCGAGTCGAACTCAGGACCTTGTAGTTGCCAGGCAGGCCCTGTGCTGCTGAGCTGTATCCTCATCCCTCTTATGTGTCTTTTAAAAGTAAAAACAAACTTATGAAAGCAGTAATATATTTTATTTCACCTAGCATGTTTAAATGTAATCACTGTACCATGGAATCCATATAAACCTGTTTTCCATTATTTTATCTAAGCCTTGGGATTTGGGGTGCCCTTGGCACTGAGTGCCTCTCAGTTCCAGCAAGCCAGGCTTCCAGCAAGCCAGGCTTCCAGTGCTTCCTGTCTGTAGCAGAGCTCGCAGTCCCCAGACTGGGCAGCACCCATGGGTGGCAGCTGTCCTGAGGCTTCCCCACCTCATTCCTTGTTCTGTTCCTGCTTCCTTGCGTTGGAGAGGAGTGCAGTCTGCTAAGAGGCTTTTCTGGGTTCCTGACCTGGAAGCAGTTTCTCCCTTAGCACTTTACAGGAGGCTGGACTGGGTGCTTATCCTGAGGGTTTTGGTGTCCCTGAGGCTGTGTTCCTGCCCTACAGTGGCTTTCGCATCTTTGTTGTGGTCCTGGTCTCCACTTAACAGCTGAGCAGTAGCTGTCTGCAGACCATAGGAGGAAGCCTCAAAGTGGTTGCATTCACTCCCTCAGGTCCTTGTTGAGGAGACCTGAGCCTGGATTTCTCCTTCACACACCCAGATGTGTAACTAAGGAGGGGTTCATCCCAGCACAAGCACAGAATGCACTTTCTCTTAGTTCCTCTCTCCTGATGGGAAAAGCAAAGGACTGAGCTAAGTCAGGGAGTGGAGGATGCATCAGAATTAGTACAGGGCAGGGCTTTCTTGAATGGCTATGGTGGTCTCGAAGAAGAAGGCCTGAGCTTTTCTCAGACTGCGGGATCCGCTGGCCCCTTCTTTTGCCCAATAGGAAGGCAGTGGGGAGTTGAAAGTGACTTCCAGGCTCTGCAGAGTCACGGTGGGCTCGGTGTGGGAACCTGGGACTGGCTTTCCTGGAAGAGTGAGTGTGGAGGGGAGCTGGATGCTGGGGAAGTGGAAGAGCAGGCTGATCATCTCAGGAAAGCACAGGCCACAGAGAGTGGGGAAATTGTGGGGGGAGAGGGGTGAGCTCAGGAGACTGTGAGGGCACCAGGGGAGGCTGCAGCTTGTGGAAGATGTTGGCATGATGCATTGTGCATGTTTTGTCCTTGGAACTGAAGACTTCTTCAAGAGCAAAGGCAGGGCTGGAGATGTAGCTCAGTAGCACAGCTCCCGCCTGGCAAGCACAAGGTCCTGAATTTGATCCCCCCCCAAAAAAAAAAAAACCGAAGGCAGATTTCAATCTGCAGAATGGGAGATGGAAAGAACAGAGGTTCCTAGAAGGCAAGCACATGCATGCCTTGCAGTTCCTTCATTGTGTTTCTCTTGGTCCTCCACCCCTGCACCCTCCTTCCTCGGGCCCTCTTCTCGCCGGCCTGGACTGTTACACCAAGGGTCCCTGGCTGCTGCCCACTGTCACATGAATACCTTGCCTAAGTCCTGACACTCCGGCCCCACCCACAGCACCATGACTGCGGTGAGGACCCCGCACCCCTCGGCCAGCCAGACCTACGCCATCCCTCTCATCCAGCCAGACCTGCGGCGGGAGGAAGCCATCCAGCAGGTGGCCGATGCCCTACAGTACCTGAAGGAGGTCTCAGGAGACATCTTCAGCAGGTGGGTGCTGCCCTCCCCTGCGGAGGGAGGGCCACCCTATCCTGAGGCATCCTCTCCGAGCCCAACCCCTTTACTGGACCTGGGGGCCCAGCTGGCTCCTGTGTGGGAGAAGCTCCGAGTCTGGAAGCTTCCCTCACAAATTCCCAAGAGGTCATTCCTAACTGTCCTGCGTAGTGCAGGGACTCCATAACCCCAGTCCTGAGACCCTCATCACCTTAGTCCTGGCTCTGCTCTTTTCCAAGGGAAGGGCTATTCCTGCAGTTTCGCCTCTAGCCAGCAGGGGCCGCTATGACCCCAGCCAAGCAGGTGTCTGCAGAGGCTGAGCCTGCCTGTGTGTGTCTGGTCTAGGGGGACAGCAGAGTCCCCTGCTGGAAGGTGAAAGGCATGAGAAGCAGGGCCCCCCCAGACCCGCGCCTCACTCTTGCCAGGTCAAGTCAGGCGCTGGTAGTGAGTGCAGCCTGGCTTCTCACAGTTTACTCCTGTGACGGAGCCCAGGTTCCCACACACACTACACCACACGGGCACCTGTGGACCGGGTGCGGATGCTCCGCCGCACCCAGAGGTGATCATGGTGGGCCTCGAGAAGCTCAATCCCGTGAAGTGAGGACCCTTAGTGTAGGATGGTCATAGTGGGTTCCTGGGACAGCAACAGGGAGCCCCGAGGGGCAGAGGGAGCCAAGCCCAGAGCTTGCAGGGGGAGCCTGCTGCCTCTACACGCAGCAGGGCTGGGGCGGCCTGGTGCAGCCCCGCTGAGGCCTTTGCACTTCAGGATCTCCCGGCGCGTGGAGCTGAGCCACAGGCAGCTGCAGGTCCTCGGGGAGCGGATCTCCGCGAGCCAGGCCAAGATCGAGAAGCTCAAGGGTAGCAAGAAGGCCATCAAGGTAGGGAGTCCACACCCCTCAACCCCGCGTCCCCACCGCGCCCCGCAGCTCCCTAGCCCTTGGTCTGTGTCTGTAGGTGTTCTCCAGCGCCAAGTTCCCGGCCCCTGAGCGCCTGCAGGACTACAGCTCCGTCTTCTCTGGCGCGCAGGACCCCGGCCTCCAGCCACCACCACGCCGCCGCATCCAGAGCAAGCACCGGCCGCTGGATGAGCGGGCCCTGCAGGTCCGGGGACAACAGCCAGGCCAGGGTGCAGGCACCGGGTCTTTCACGGGCTGCTGAGCCCCAAGGGTTCTGGCTGGGACAGAGCCCTGGTGCACTAAGCCAGGCGCTGAGCCCCCCCACCCCTGTCACCCCCAGGAAAAGCTGAAGTTCTTCCCTGTGTGTGTGAGCACCAAGCCAGAACCCGAAGATGAGGCCGAGGAGGGGCTCGGGGGGCTTCCCAGCAACATCAGCTCTGTCAGCTCCCTGCTGCTGTTCAACACCACGGAGAACCTGTAGGGCCCCGGGGGAGCTAAAGGGGGTGGGGGAAGCAGGGCACCAGGTCTGGTGCAAGGCGGGTATGAGAGCTGGTGAGTTCTGGGCACCCAAGAGTTGGCTGCACCCCAAAGCAGGAGGAATGATCAGGGACCGGAGCCTGACTGAACCCCACTCACCCTACAGGTACAAGAAGTACGTGTTCCTGGACCCACTGGCGGGGGCGGTCACAAAGACCCACGTGATGCTGGAGGAGGAAGAGAAGCTGTTCGATGCCCCTCTGTCCATCAGCAAGAGAGAGCAGCTTGAGCGGCAGGTGGGGGTGCTGGAGGCTGGGGCCCTGGGAGCCCCATGCCGTCCTGGGGTGTGGTAGGCTCTCTGGGACCCAGGGTGACTCTGCAGAGGGTGTGGCTGTGGGGCAGCCATGGCTCACACACTCTCCCACAGGTCCCTGAGAACTACTTCTACGTGCCAGACCTGGGTCAGGTACCTGAGATTGACGTGCCATCCTACCTGCCTGACCTGCCAGGGGTCGCTGACGACCTCATGTATAGCGCCGACCTGGGCCCGGGCATTGCCCCCTCTGCCCCTGGTGCCATCCCAGAGCTGCCTGCCTTCCAGACAGAAGTGGACACACCTTTCAAGGCTGGTGAGCTGGGTGCAGGGCAGTGGACTGGACTGGGAACTCCCTGACTCAGCCTGATTCCTGGGTACTTAGCCTTGCACCTGTGTTCCAGACTTTGAGGATGGGGTGCTAATAGCACCCCCACCGCCTCCTCCACCACCACCACCACCACCACCGCCTCCCCCAGCTCCTGCAGTGCTAGCCAGTGCACCCCCAGGCCTGCCCCCACAGACTGCAGCCATGACCAGCACAGCCCCTGAAGAACATAGCAGCAGCGCCCCTGCTTCAGGTAGGGGGGGCAGCTGGGGCTCTGCTCCCAGCATGAGCACGAGGCAGGGGAAGCAGCTGCAGGTCGGAGGTCCACAGAAGTTTCCTCCTCACATGTTCTAGCCTGTTGGGTCCTCTCTGCTCTCAGGACTGCAGATCTCTGGAACTTGGGCCCCAAGAGTCGTAACTATGGCCCCACTCCCAGCTGACCCAGTGGAAAGGAGGGTGACTGCAAAGGGAGACTTGAGAACTTGGGTTTTAATATTGCACCTCCCAGCCTCTGTGCAGCCTCCAGAAGGAGCATTGAAGTCTCCACTGGCCCACAGGTCCCTGGAGGTTATGTGGGTGCATCAGTGATTCCAAGGCCCACTGCTGCAGGGCAGCACCCAATCAGGGTGGGAAATGTGGGGGTGCAGGTATCTGACAACTAGGCACTTAGTTGGCATGGGCCTCAAAGGCCACGCTCTGCTCCTCACACCTCCACCTTCCCAGCACCCATCCAGGGGGCTCCCAAGGAGGTGGTGGACCCCTCCAGGGGCCGGGCCACCCTGCTGGAGTCCATCCGCCAAGCCGGGGGCATAGGCAAGGCCAAGCTGCGCAGTGTCAAGGAGCGCAAGTTGGAGAAGAAGAAGCAGAAGGAGCAGGAGCAAGGTGAGACCTCCCTCCTGCTTCCACCAGGGCCCCAAGCAGAGAGGCCTGTCAGAGCCCCAGGGCTGTCCTCCTAAAGGTGGAGCCCTCCTGGAGGCCTCACTGGCCTCCCTGACACCCTAGTCCTGGGCTCCTGCTTGGGGCTGTGTGCTTAGTTCAGCCAGTGCCACAGTGGGTCCCCCCACCCTGGGGGCTTCCCAGGGATCCTGGGGCCACAGTGCTCTTAAGGGACGCAGCTGAGCACAGGCCTCAGTCTCTAGGCCTCCTGGGGCCACTGGTGTCATGCATAGGGGAGCGAGCCCAGAGTTCATGGCCCTTACTGGCTCCCTCCTCTGCCCTGCACTTCCTCACCGGAGCTTCCCCCACAGTGAGAGCCACGGGCCAGGGCGGTGACCTGATGTCGGATCTCTTTAACAAGCTGGTTCTGAGGCGCAAAGGTAGGCAGGCGCCTGGGGTACTCTGTCCCCATGTCCAGGACCCCAGCACACCTGGGCCTTGGCCTGGCCTCCCTCCCTCACCAGTCCTTCTGTCCCAGGAATCTCCGGCAAAGGCCCCGGGCCGGGGGCCAGCGAGGGCCCAGGAGGAGCCTTCGCCCGAATGTCAGACTCTATCCCACCACTGCCACCCCCACAGCAGACCCCAGGAGAGGACGAGGAGGATGACTGGGATTCCTAGGGGCTTCGGCCCCCACCCGCCTGCAACCCAACTTCCGCCTGTTCTTGCAGGCGTCCTAGTACTGTGCAGGAAATTCACCAGGAACCAATAAAGTGGAGCAGGAGAAGCTGCATAAGCCAGGAGTGCGCGAAAGCGTTGGAAAAGGCAGCCAGGCAATACATAGAGATCTCCGGGAGCCTGAGCTGTCCACCTCCCTGTGGGTTCCCAGTGGTGGGGTTGGAGGCTCAGGACCAAGGTCCCTTTCTCTGGATTGGGTCTAGAGGAAGGGAGCCAGGAGCAGGAACAGCTGTGGGGAGGGGAGGGCACCTTTCCATGGAGCATCCCAGGGACAGGCACAGGGTCTTCAGCACATCTTAGCCGGGGGAGGGCAGGGGCAGGGTGGACCTCAACATAGGAAGGTAGGTGCTGAGGGGAGTGGGGACTGCTCTCGACTGCAGGCAGTGTGAACTGTGATGGCCAGGCTCCCACTGTGACAGGACCCACTGTTCCGTCCACTCCTGCTGGCTTCGCTGTGCAACTCTGGACCCTGGCAGCTGCTGGCTCAGGGTAGGGGCTGGTGCAGACCCCAAAGGTGTCAAGAGGGCCCCACCTTCTCCCGGTGAAACTGTGGGCACAGGGAAAGTCCATGAGGAACCACCTTGAGGAACCACCTCTCAGGCTGGGGCCAGGGAAGGAGAGGGCTGGCCTGACCTTCCGCAGTGCCGCGAATGCAGCACCAAAGGTGGCTTTGACCTCTACTCGGTCTCGGATCCAGGCAGGCAGCTTTGCCAGCACTGGGGGCCGGGCATAGCGCTGGTCCAGGAGCACGATGCTGGCGAAGTCCCTCTGGTGCCGGATGGCCCTTCCTGGGGCCACAGAGATGGGGCTCCGAGTGACACCTGCCCTCCCTACAGCGCAAAGTCCTGGGTGCCCTCCCCTTCACAGCCCTCGGATGGGAGAGGAGGCAGGAAAGGTCTCGCCTCCTGTCACCCCTCTCCACCCCCCATTCAGCCCTGGGAGGAAAGGCCAGCCACAGCTCACCGATGGACTGGTTGACAGCCTTCATGCACAGATTCTCCAGCAGTGCCTTCCCCGGGGGAACCTGCCCTGGGCTCCTTGGCTGCAATAGTAAAGGAGACACAAATGTCTGTCACCTCCTGCCTGGTGACCCTCCTGTCCCTGGGGAAAGACCTGCGCAGCAGAAGGTGTGACAGGCGACCTTGTGGAGACGCCAAGAGGGCAAGGGCACATCTTTGCACTTCTGATGTGCACAGGCAGTGTCCACATAGGGGTCATGGTGCGAAGCTTTATGTCCTCGCCTGAAGAGTCAACCCACTCTCCAACCCAGCCCCCCAATCCTCTGGAACCCGGCAGAACTCACAAGGTGCTGATCCAAGTAGGTCATCTTCTCCTGCAGCTCAGGAGACCGGATGTTGGGGTAGGGCATGCCCACCATCACCACACACCTGGGCGACACAGAGGTGATGCCTGCAGCTCAGCCTACCCTCTGCTCACTGGATCCAGCCTGGGCCAATGAATGGAGTCTCCAAGACCTCAGCCTGGCTTCCTGCTCCAGTCAGCCTGCCCTCCCCTGCCACCCCCTCGGTGCCCTGAGCACCCTGCCTATGTGCAGACCCTGCAGCATGAGACCAAGGCAGGTGCAGGGTCCCAGCAGGAAAGAGGGGCACACCTACCGGCCCAGGTCATCAGAGAAGTTGATCCCTTCACTCATCTTCCCTCCCACCACAGAGAGGAGCAGGGCCCCAGTCACTGGGCTTCCTGTCTGTCCACAGCTCTGCGGAAAGACCCCATCAAGAGCACTGGGTGGGAGCCAGGAAGATGCCAGGCCCCCATGGCCCCAATGCCCAGCCTGTGCTCCTCACCTTAATGCACTTAGAATACGCAGCCAGCACCTGCTCCACCTGGCTGGCTCTCTTGGGCTCCTGGAAAAGCTGCAGAGACAGACAGTCTCTCAGGAAAATGGGACCATAGGCACTCACATAGGGTCAAGGGCTTGGCCTGCACTCTCACAGCTTGGCAGGCTACCCTCACAGCACCCAGCTTTGGGGATCCCTCTGGCCAGACACAGAGACCCTAGGAGGGAGGGGTGTGGGCAAGGGACCAGAAGCAGCAGCATCGGGGTTCTGGGAGCCCTGGGCTCTGCCACCCCAGAGAGACCTGCTGGTTAAGGGGCCACTTACCTTTTTCCTGACACCCAGGCGGGCCAGCAGGCTGCTCCTTTCCCAGTGGGCAAGGACCTGGCGCTGGTACTCGTAGGAAGGGAAGAAGCAGACCAGCCCCCCAGGGATCACGTTGCACAGGTTACAGAGAATGCGCCCTGTCTCGTCCATCTAGGAGGCAGACAGGCCCTGAGGAGCAGTGCCTGGAATGCCACAGCTGGGCTCCAGGCCGAGGGCAGAGCTCAACCCAGCGCATGAGCAGGCCAAGGAGCACAATGACCACCTGGCCCCATGAGAGGCATTGGAAGGCACATGTGCCAGCCTCTTGCTAAACACTCCTGCCTTTGTGACCCAGGTCCCAGTGCCAGCACCTGAGAGAGGACACTGTGAGTGTCAGGCCACCAAGTCCCCCAGCTCCCAGCAGCCTGACCAGTAGTGTCTAGGACAAGAGAGGCGCTAGCCCCCAGGCAACACTGGAGATGCATCCCCAGACCTGTGCCCACCTGGGGCAGTGCTGACATTACCAAGGGAACCAGAGCAGGAGGCAGCCCCTCACCCCTGGGTCCTCAAGGAGCACCTGGAGGGCTAAAGGAAACTCACTTAGAGGCAGCCCACACCTTCATGAGAAATATCTAGAGATCCCACTCTTTAGGAGGCCAGCTGAAACGGGAGCCCCGATACCAATTTCCTCAACACCAGGACCACCAGGGCGACCCAGAGCACTGTGCTGCGCCATGCCGGCTGTGGACACTGAGACTGGCACCCACCATCGCAGGCAGCTCTCTCTGCTGGAAGGTAAATTCCAGCTGCTGGCCGGTGGGACCGCTGCAGAGGACCAGGGGTAGGATGTTGTCCGGTGGGATCACGTGGCCTAATGAGATGAGGTGGGAAACTGCTCCACAAGGCAGGCGGGGTCCAGGGAGGGTGCTACCTACCCATCTCCCACATAGGAAGGGGGTTTACAGCCCTCATTGATGGACCCTGGGGGCAAGGAAGGTAAGCAATACAAATGGCAGGTCACAGAGCATGAATGAAAGTGGGAAGGGAGCAGGTGACAAGCCACCCTGTGTTGTCCCTACCCAGGGCCCGGCCTGTGGTAAAACTCAGTGGGTAGAGGTCATGGCACGGGGTCTGCTCACCACAGGAAAACTCCACCACACGCTCTGCTTGTATCCCAGCCCAGGCCAGCAGCTGCTCCCTGAAGTCGGACACCTGCAGGCCGGGTTTGAGGTATGTGACATCCCAAAGGCCAGGGAAAGGGACCTCGGGCCTCCATTTGGAGGGCACAGAAGCTTGGCAGGGATAACAGAGAGAAAGGTCTGGCCTGGGTGGACACTGGGACACTGCATAGGAAAAAAGCCAAGAAAGGCTGATGCAGAATTATCAAAAAGTAAACAACCGTTAATGACCACCCCTGCTGGCGGCCTTCTCAGATGGCTGAGGGAACACAAAGGTGGCCGGTTTGGCACAGGGGGTCTCAAGCCTGGCTTTGGATCAAAATCACCCCAGGAAAGTCTTTAGATCCACACAGCTCCACACAGATTTAGGGCAAAATCCCTAAAGCTGAACCACTGGGTGGAGGAACGGAGCTCTCATACATTGCTTGGGGTGGTGGTGGGGGGTTTACCCTATGGTCATGACACACAGGGAGGGGAATTTTGCAATGTTTAGCAAGTGACAAGTAGTTTCACTTTTCTAAACCCAGCAATTATCTAGGAGTCTAAACTTCAAACAGCTGAGAGATGCAGCTTAGCCAGGCAGAGCGTTTCCCTCCTCAGGATGCCGTCTGCACAGTGAGATGGACCCTGGGGAGCAGGTAGGCCACCTGCTACAGGAGCAGTGCTACCTTCACCCTGCAAAGCCTGTGGCCGCTGAAGTCTGCAGACCTCGCCGTGCTACTGGCCAGCTGCCTCGGAGGTTACCACTTCTCACAGACACTGGAAAGAGCAGGCTCATATTTATTTTAGCAAAAAAAAAAAAAAAAGTCTCTTAAACCAAACACCCAGCAGTGCCACCCAACAAAACCACCAGAAAGCTCCAGCCCCACCTGGGGTGGGGATGAGTTGGCTGAGGGATAGAGTGAGAGTCCCTGGCTGTATTTTTTTTTTTTTAAATAGAGCTTTAACTTTTGCACTGCATGGGTGATTACATATTTTAAAAACAAAAGTTAGATCGCAAGGGAAAAAAGCAAGCTCTAACCATAATGAAGCCAAAAAGTTCCCAGTGACCGGTTCCACTACCAAGAGAAGCACTGGGAGAAAAGCCTGATTTCAGACTGTGCTGAACCCTGCCAAGGCAGAGCTCGCAGGCACAGCAGCACCCCTTCCCTCGGCAGGGTTCCTGTCGGAGCAGGGATGTGATTCACAGGCTGTTTAACGGTACTGAGAGATTAAAGAAATAGTTAAGCTAACAAGAAACCACAGCCCAGCACAGCGTGTGTCTGCTGGATGTGCAGCTGTGGACAGAAATCCTGGGCAGAGAGCTGGCTGCACTTTGCATGGAAGTGCTGGTCAGGGCAGAGAAACACCCGCGTGGTCTAAGAAATGCACTGAATCGATGGCATTGGAAGACATCGAAGGGGGAGCCCAGACCTGTGTCTGAATGTCCCCCCAAGGCGGCCAGATCCATGGTGCAATGCTTGGACTGAGTGTGGGTGATCACTAAGTCAGTTCACTGATTGGCATGGCACCACCCTAATCCCGGCAGCCAGGATACAACACAAGGCACAGAAAGAGGCTGTCTTCTCCCTGGCTCCACTTGTTTTTGCTGTCTTCTGCTTGCCATGAACAGCTTCTCTTCTGGTTTGCTACTCTGCCTTAGACACAGCCGATTATGGGCTGAAATCTCTACAAACTATGAGCCAAATAAACCCCTCTCCTTTTTAACTCTTAGAATTGTGTCTCAGCTGTAAGAAAAAAGTAACCAAGACAAGAGTAAATGTATCCCTGCTGACAGGAAAGATATGCGTGCTATTTGGCTTCTGAGTGAAAAAGCGAACTGTAACGGCATGTACAGGAGATTCTGTTTTTGTTTTTAAGATGTGTACACACCTGTGAAACTTATCCACAGAAAGGCCACTGCCATTCCACACACCATCGTTCATCTCTGAGTGTGAAATGGGGACCTATTTCTCCCCCACTGTTCCTCTCCCTGCTTTCTACGGTAAAACCCAACGAGTCCGCATTACACTAGCCTAGAAGGTGGACACCTCCCTGGTGGGGCAGCAAGGGACCTCAAGGAGGCACCCAGGGTATGAGACAGACAAAGGCCTTGTAAGGCCTCAGCAGTGCCACCCAGCAGACACTGCTGGGCCTGCGTATCACCTCTTTTGGGTTGGGGACCAGGGGGACAGACAGGGAGGACACTTGACTGAGGCTGAGTCCTTCCCCTGAGCCATCCCAGCACCTGGGGCACAGGAGGTGGGGGTTGGGGCCCTTACCGGCTGCATGGTGCCCCCTGCAATGACCACTGCCCGGCATTCTTTCACCACCTGCGCAAAGTGCACAGCTGGATTCAGGAGCAAGAATTTGAGGCTGCTCTGGCTGAGGCTGCCTGAATGGGGGACAAACAGAGGGGCAGGGACAGCTTGGACATAGGGCTCCCTGGTGCCCTGCAAGACACACATGGGCTGGTACAGAATAGGGACTCCAGCCCTGCTTTCCCTCTGGGACAAGTGCCTAGTTAGACAGCACAGCCATCACACATGTACACACATACATGCACACACAGAGGCAAAGCACAGCCAGGTGCAAAGAGAGAAACCAGTACAGGTCACACAGCTGGAAAGCGACTTCCCACTCTTAGGGGCACTACCCACCCCAGCCATTGCTAAGCCGGCAAGGCTGGGATGTGCCTAGTGTACCCGGTGGAGCTACCTGCTGTGGCCTGGCTCTCTCTCAGGAAACAGCCCAGTCTGCTAGGTACCTTGGCGACTCAGGATGACCCTACCATCCTGGTTGGCAGTAGTGAGGGCTGCGAGGAAGCCTTCGATGTGCATCAGTGGGGAAGCGGCCCGTGTGGCCTTGACCTCAGCCTCCTCTGTGGGGGCAGCAGAAGCTACACGGGTGGAAGGAGGACAGAGGACAGGACCTAAGTGAGGTCAGCTCCAGTGCCACCCAGGCCTGCAGCCTTGCTCGTCTTCCTGCCCTGAGACTCACTGTCGGTCACCCCGGGCTGCAGGCTCTGCAGGAAGTCCTGGAGCCCTGCCAGTCTGGGCTGCTCCCGGGGCAGTAGGAGGATGTCACCATAGCGTTCCGTGAAGCCACAGAGCTGGTGGAGGAGAGAGGGTGATGGTGTAACACAGGGACTCCAGAAGACTGCAGCCCACACCCTCCCCCAGCCTGAGAAGTAGCGACTGAGACAAGCTGGGACCCCTGAGGCAGGACACAAGGTGGTGAGGGCCAGGGCAGGGGCCATACCTTCTTGCTGACCTTGCTCTTCTCAAAGTACCGCTGCACCTGCAAACGTGAGACAGAGACGGCCATGAGGAGCAGTGGCCACAATGTGTACTTTAGAAAGCAGCTTGCCAGGTATGGTGGCGTGTACCTATAATCCCAGCATTGTAGAGGCTGAGATAGGAGGACTGTTGCAAGTTTGAGACTAGCCTGGGCTACAAAGTGAGCTTAGGCCAGCATGAACTGCATAGCAAGACTGTCTCAAAACAAAACAAAGCAAAGCAAAACAAAACAAAACAAGATTGGAGCTCAGTTCTACACCCTCCCTGACCCTCTCCTTTCCGCCTCCACCTTTGCCCACGAGCATGGGGCCATCCCTGTGGCCTCCTCAGAACTGTTCCACAGCTCTGATCGCTCCCCAGATTCTCTGCCCCCGTTCCTTCCCAGTGATGGCAGCTGAGTTGGACCCTGAGAAACTCAGAATAAGATTGAAAAACAAAAACAAAAAACATTATAAGCAAAGGCAAAAAGCAGGTGCAGCCCGGGCTGTTATAGGAGCAGAGCGAAGTTAGTATGCACCCTGTGCAGCCCGGCAACTGGGTGTGGGGACTGTCCTGCCCATAGCTCAGGGTGCTGTTGTGTGGCCCGCACCTTCACCTTCCAGGACACAGCACGTGCTCTGTCCACGGGGGCAGTGATTCCAGTGACAATGGCTGTCCACCATGCACAGGACCCGGATGTGCAGGGTGAAGGCGAGCAAAGTTCAGAGGCTATGATCAAAGCCGAGGCTCTGGAGTAAGATGGAAGAGGCATAGGGGGACCTGCAATCTCCACTGTGCACTGAGGTCCAAGAAAGACTCTTCTTCCCATCAAGCCCGACCCCAGAGTGAAGGTCACTCAGTTTCTGGGTATACAATGCTTTAAGGGGCCAATAATTTCTTGCGTCTGTGTTTTGGGTTCTCAGACTGTCATGTGACTGGGTCTCTGCTTTTTATTCCTTCTGTGATCTGAAAGCAGCAGCGCCCACAGCTGGCACCATGAAGGATGCATGATGGGGCCAGATTGAAAGGTGACAGCTCTACCTTGAACAGGTTGATGTTGTCCACCTGGCTCTGAAAGAGGAAGTCGTTGATGGTCTTCAGCTCCGTCCCTAAGAGCAGACAGAAGGAGGGTGTGGGAGCCTGCTCAGAGCCCAGCTTCCAGCGTCACAGGGACAGAGCAGCTCAGGTCAACCAGGTCAACGAGCAACCTCTCACCTGTCTTTGAGAGGCTCTGTGTGTTGGGGTTCTGCTTGATATTCCCTGAGAGAGAGACACAAACAGGTTAGAGTGGTGTCACCCAGCACCCCCTTCCATCTTCTCATCTCCACACTGCTCATCTGACTAAGCCTTCCTGTCTCAGCATGCTCCAGCGGCTGCTTTGCTTTTGGTCATTTATGGTGGGCAGATAACCCACTGAGAGGACAGAGGTTCCAGATGCCTCGAGGGCTTGATGCTCATGGAACCCATTTTCTTCTTTTTGCACCTCCTCCTGGGCAGGGCAGACAGCCACCTACCATGTGCAGCACAGGGAGCAGACAGCTGCCAGGGCCGTGGGCTGCAGTGGCCAAGGCAGAGGAAGCAGGGAACCTCGTGTGGGTTAAGATCCTTCTGCAGATCCCCACCAGCTCCCCACCTTCACGGGCACAGACGCACTGACAGGCCAGGGGTCCACACCAGGGTCACACGAGAAGCACCTGGTCTCTGCTAAGTGATTCATCTGTGAACCCAGGTTCAAACGCACAGGCTGCTCCCATCACGGGACAAATGAAACTGTGGCTGTGCAGGGCACTGCAGATGCTGCCAGACTGCAACCCTGTCACAAAATGTCACACATTGCATCATGCATGGAAAAGCGTATGGTAGGAGGAAGGGCACAGAGGGGCCGGGGCACACCGCCTGCCTGGCAAGTGCAGGTCCTGAGTTTGATTCCCGGTACCAAAAAGAAAATAAATGAAAGGGCACAGAATGTGGGCAAATGCACTAGACTGTGAGGTTTGACTGCTGGACTCAGCAGAAGGAGTAAGAATCTCACAGATCAATGACCAAGACAGAGCTGACCCTGCGGGAGATTTCAGGGTCCGTGCTGGCAGCCAAGAAAAAGGCGGGGTCTGGGGCAGTGCCTGCCTACCTCCCAGCACGGCCACAAACTGCTCCAGCAAATACAGGATCTGCTTGATGTACATCAGGTTCTTGGCCTTCAGACGCTTCCTGAGGAGAAACCCGCAGGCCTCAAGTGGGGGCTCCCCTACAGCTCCCTGCTACCCGGCCTGGCCGGGTCACAAATTATAGCCACCCCAGGAAGAAGGCAGGCTGGCCCCCAAGAGCCAGCAGTCCTGTCCCAAGTAGGCTGGGCCCTGGGGCACCCGCTGTGGACACAGGACCAGGACAGAAAGTTGGCTACGCACACCCTCTACAGGCCAGTGGAACTAGGACTGTCCCTCCCACCCAGGGGCCACGTCCCACCTGTACCGCTCCATGTACTGCAGCAACTGGGAGTGGGCCTGGCAGAGCTGGGGACAGAGCACAGAGCACAGGCTGAGGTCAGACCAGGCTTTGGACAAGTGGCCGAGGGCTGGGCCAGGGAGACACACTGTGCCCAGAAAATGCCAGCGTGGGACTCACAGGAACCATCATGGCCATGAGGTGTGGGAGCTGGGAACCCATGGAGTGTGGGTCTGTGGCCCTAGTGCTGACAGAGCTGCGGGCACAGAAGCTCTGCTCCGTGTGTAGACACTTCCAGGCTGGGCAAAGTGAGAGCTGAAACCCTCTGGTAAGGAAGCTCCCTACTGGTTTCCACTGGACGGACAAAACCTGGGGTTTCCCATGGTAACCATTACGCCCTGGCCTAAGGTACTCTGAACCCTGCTCAGCTAGTGTGAAGTCAGTGGTCCCCTCCCCACTCACCATCCCTGCACCGTGACCCTGAGCCCTGGCTTTGCCCTCTGAGTCCCCAGGCTCCCAGTGTCAGCCAGGACTCCAGCCCCACTGCGGGGTCAGTGTAGAGGGTAGAGGCAGCTGGTGCAGCCCACAGGATGTGACAGATTACAGACAGAAACTCGTGGGGACCACGAGTATGCCCCAATTAAATCCTCCTGAGCAACATGAAGAATAACAAGACCTAGCAACCCAAGATTCCTGCTGCTCTCTGGTCCCTGTCCTAGCTGGACAGCAGCTGCTGTGCAGCTCTACCAAGTGCTGACCTCAGAAGAATCGAGGTCTGGGACCTCGGGGAAGGGCCCATGGCCCACAGTCCCATGCAGGCTGACCCACCTGGGACCCGCTGACCTCCGTGCTGTGGATTTCCGTGATGGTGTCAATCAGGTTGTGCGCCTCGTCAATGATGACAACCTGGCCCTGCAGCCGGATGCCTGCAGCCTGCCGCGTGGCCGCATGCAGCAGCATGGGGTAGGGCAGCACCACCAGCTGGAAGGCAGAGCAGGCCACTAGGGTGGTGGCTGGGTTGGTCCTGTGGGGAACCTACCCACTTGCTTGCTCCTGATGGGAGCTGTGCTGTTTCTTGGTAAGGTCATTCATGTATAGGGAAATTCAGGAAAGAAAGGGATCGCGTAGACCTGTGGCTGCAGCCCCAGTCCAACTCAGAAGTACAGACACAGCAGGCTTACAGTTGACCAACTCAGAGGATGACAGGGAACTGAGGAATCCCTGCTGCTGACCTCACCTAAGCCCCCAGGCTGCTCTGAGGCCCAGTGCGGGGCTGCCACCTTCCAGCTGTGTGATTCTATGATAGCTGTCTAACCTGGGAGCCTTGGTTTCCTCATCTGCCACGCACCTCGATATACTCTGCCTCAGCTGAGGGCAGAGCGGAGGGTGGTAACCAAAACGAAAGCACTTTGTCAATTTTAGATACATTTTGCTATAAAGATTTTTGAAGGCAGGTGCATGTGTCATCTCAGCACCCTGGGAAGCTGAGACAGGAGGATAGCAAGTTCCAGCTCAGCCTGTGTATCAACAATGTGATGAGTCCCGAGTAATGAACAATGAAAACAGTGATGAATAATGAGAAATACTTCAGAACCTGGGAAGCACAAGGTCCTGGTTCAGATGTGAGCACCCCAGCTCATGCACAGTGACCACACAGGGAGTCACTGAATGTCATGTGCAGCACGCAGCCACCTCGGTGGGACACCAGGAGGGCAAAGCTGACTGAGAACTTCAGGACCCTGACTGCCCGGCCTCTTCCTCTGTGTTCATCAGCAGGTCCAGCACTCCTTACACTCACCTCACCCATGCATGGCCTAGGTCAGG
Source organism: Dolichotis patagonum (assembly GCA_004027295.1). Lineage (NCBI taxonomy): Eukaryota > Metazoa > Chordata > Mammalia > Rodentia > Caviidae > Dolichotis > Dolichotis patagonum. The sequence continues at coordinate 78,131 of PVJX010003884.1, forward strand.
CAGGAGACTGTGGCAGGGTGGAGGAGCATGTCTCGGTTTCTCTGTGAGCACCCACCCAGTCCAGAGCCCCACATCAGTAAGTGGCCTCCCGCCCTTGGGCCCATCAGAGTTGGACAGCTTGGCTGACTACAGAGCAGGGGCCCCTGCAGGAGCATGTGCTCACCTGGGCCGCAGGGATGGCGAACCGGCTCCCGTAATAGGGGCAGGCCTGGGCCTCCCTCCCGAGAGCCACCAGCTGCTCCATATCCCTAGCCGCCAGCAGGATCTCGTCCCGGAGCAGCTGTGTCTGTTCTCGGTTGTAGAAGGGGCAGGCGGCCCGGCCCTCCTGCCGTCGTCTCTTCAGCTTGTCTGCCTCGACTCTGTTCTTACTCTCTGTGGGTGGCACAGGCCCAGGAGCAAAGACAGGAAGAATGACACATGTTTCAGTGACCATCAGAGGGCTGAGGGACATGGAGGAACCCCTGCTTTCCCCCAGGTGGGTCTAAAAGACCCTCCAAGTTCTGCCTCAGTGGTGTCATCCACTCACACATCAGATGCATCATCCGAGGTTACTTTCTGTTCTTTGTAAACCGCCTGTAAATCCACCTCCTGGCCAGGCACCAGGCTCCTTTCCTTCTCAGGAGAGGGCCAGGCCAGCTTTGCCACTGTTTGCTTTCAGGGCCCCACGGTCTGGTCTTGGTCTCCTGCACCCCTGGTCTAAGCCCAGGCCCCTCCCAGGCCTTCCCTCTGCCCCCACCCCCACCCCAGCATGGCCACGGTCTCACTGGTCCCAGATCCTACCATGCGGGCTTCTCTGCATCTCCATACAGCGGTCATTGATCAGCTGCACAGCACCCAGGCTTCTCACGTCTTTGTTCACACAAAGGTTCTAAAGCCGAGGATGAGGTGAAGAAATGGGTGGTGAGAGACATGGAGCCGCCTCTCCTCCTCCTTCCCAGGAACGGCAGGCAGGGCACAGGTGGTGCCCACAGCTCAGCCACCTCAGCCCCGCTTTCTCTCCAATGCGAGACCCTGGACCTGGAGACACAGGAGCAGGGAAGGGCAGGAGGGAACCAGGGCCGGGACATCTGACATGGCTCACCTGCCGGGAGCCAAGGGTCACCAGCCTGGTGTCCTTGCCGAAGGGGCTCTTCTGAACTTCCTGCACAAACTGGGACAGCTGGGAGTGAGTCCGGCTGCAGTAGTAAATCTGCCCAGAGCAGATGGAGGGGAGGTCAAAGAACAGAACAGTGCCAAGTGCTCTCAGAGCATCGAGGCTTGGAGTCTGTAGGAATAGGTACAGTGACTGCAAATGCAGTTCCCTAAGGAGGCACTGTCACCTGCATCAGATGGCACCAATGGAGGCCACCCAGGCAATGCAAGCCAGGCTGTACCTCTGACCCGGGCAGAGCATAGCACTCAGGGTCAGGACAGCAAAAGAGAAAAGCAGTGCATGTGAGGGGCAGCCTCACACAGACGGCCCAGGGCTGGGCATCTTACCTTCATGACATGCTCTTCCTCCAGGTCCTCCTCATTCTCGTCCACCCTGAGGGATAGAACACGCCGCAGTCTCCCCTCAGCAACTCAGCTAAGTGAGGGACAGCAAGTGACAGGCCCAGGGCATCCCTCCCCAACAGCTCTGCTCCTGGACACTGACTGAGCTGGCAGGGGCTGGGGCTGGGGCCAACAACCAGCAGAGCTTCACCCCACAGCAAGATGCCTCACAACCACAGGGTCACTGCCTACCACCCTGCAGGCTGCCGCCTTGCCTGCCCTGCTGCTCGGGTCTGTGTGGCCTAGGGAGTGTGGGGAAGAAGGGGAAGGGGCTCCGGGTGTCCAAGCCCGAGTCACAGCCCAGCAGCCCATACGCAAAAATAACCTAAGAAAGGGCCGTGGTGTGACTGAGCATGGAGGGAACAAGAACAGGACCCAGGGTTCCCACACAGGAGGTTCCGGCTGTTCAGCAGCCTAGGCCTAGGGAAGAGGAGGACAGAACGACAGACTCCAACATAAGCGGTCTTCCACAATGCAGGGGGGCTGACATCCAGGCTGTGGCAGCCACTGCACTGGGCCTTGGAAGAGCTGGGGACCTTTGCTAGGGAGGAGAAAAGGACCCCAGGGACAATGTGAGAGGACAGGCCCGCTGGAGTGGCCTGGCAGTGGAGCTGGGCAGGGTGACCAGGGTGTGACAGTGGTCTGGGGGTGCCTGCTCCACAAGGGCTGCATGCGCCCCTCCTGCGTTCTCCGGGGCTCCAGCCTCAGTTATACTCACTCAGGCTCGGGGACAGCAGCATCACTGATGGAGAGGTGCTCACAGGCTCTATCGCCCCAGACCTCTACCAAGCTGGGGGCTGACACCCTTGGAAGAGCTGTGAACTCTGGGCTCTTCTTGACCTGTGAGGGATGTCAGCCCCTTCCCTGGCCTGTGGAGGCCACAAAAGCTGCCACCTCACCGTCCCTCGTGCTCCTGTCCCTCCTTCCGCTCTGTTGGCACATGGGTGCCTGCCTATTGCAGTGCCTCTGGAGGCTGTGACAGACCCCATGGGCCCCCATGGTCACTGATACTGGGGTCACCGTGTCTGCCTGGTAGTGACTGAGTCACAGGACAGGTGATGCACCTGGTTCTAGAGGAGTTACAGTGGGACAGGAGGTGGTTGGGGCTGGGGGGAAACTGCCCCTGCTCATGGAGCTGCAGGAGGGAGGCATGGGAGCAGAGAGGTAGGGCGAGGCTTTGGTGGGCAGGAGAGCCTGGCAGGGAACCCCAGGAGGGAAGAGCTGCCTTCAGGAGTCTACTCCTAGCCACGGGTAGGGACACAGGGGACATGGCAGCCACTGTCTCACCCACTGGCTGCTGTCCTCTCCTCATCACTCGCATACTCCACCAGCACCAGGTCTTCCTCCCCAGGCTCCAGCAGTTCCACACCTGGCCCCTCAACCAGCAGCTCCCTGCTGAGACGGAGGAGTGCCTTGGTCTCCTCCTCTTCCTGCCTCTGCAGAGCAGCACAGAGAGAAGGCTCGGAACTGGGGCCCAGGACCCTGATGGCTTCTGCCTCAGGCTGGTTGTCACCAAGGACATCCCCCATGGACCATGGACACAGCCTCCTTGCTGCTCGCCTGGGAGGAACCCAGTGCCACTGCCATCAGGCTGTCCAGCTCTGCATGAGGATGCAGCTGGTGGGGATGCAGAGAGCAGCCTGAGGCTTGACAGCCTGGCAGGGTCTCTGACAGTGTGGCAGGGCCAGGACAGGGGAGCACCAACCCGGCGCTGGGCTGCAAGCTTGAGCTGCACACTGTGGCGGGTCTGCTGCAGCCGCTCCTCTCGCTTTCTCCTCCTGCTCTGCTCCTCCTGGGGGACACAGCCATGAAAAGACTCCTGCAGGGACCTCTGCTGGCCTCCAGAGCATAGGGGATGCAGTAGCCCCTCTGAGGCCCTGGAGCTGAGCAAGTCAGCCTCAGCCTGCTCAGCTCCTCCTGTTGCTGCCTTGGGCCAGTGCCAAGGGGAACCCACCAGTGCAGGCTGCACGGTGACTGGGGAAGGACAGAGGCCACTGCACCAACCCAGGATGCCGCCCAGACTCGCCTTTACTCGCTCCGCCAGCTCCCTCTCCTCCTTCCTCTGCACAAACTGGGTGACCCAGTCTGGCTCTCCTCCAGGCCTTGGGGTGGTGGGGGGTGCTGGGCTGGAAGATGGGACTGAGGGATACAAATCCCGGCCCTCAAGCAGGGGCCTGACTCCAGGGGCAAGGAGGTAACGCGCCTCTTCCTGCTGTTTCTTCTGTTCAAAGTCGCGGAGCCAGGTCAGAGCCCCACAGATGAGACTCAGGGACTTTCCCTGTGGGAACAGAAGGCACTGTGCTGAGCGTCCCTCCCAAGGGTCTTTCCTTTTGGACTTCACTGCTCCGCAGGTGAACTCGCCTCCTTTTCTCCAGGCGAGTGCTACACCACTGAGCTGCAAACTGGACCTTTTTACTTTTCTGCTTTTAATTTTGAAACAGGGTCTTGATATTTTGCCAGGCTGGACTTGCCCCTTTCACCCACCCAGCTCAGCCTTCCAAGTTGCTAAAATTTAAAAGACTTTCCCCCTTTTCATAAAGGCCTCAAAGCTCTGGCTTTAAACTTTAAGAGGGCGCCCTGAGTCCACCAAGGAAAGGAAAAGAGCAGCCAATACACAACAGCCAGGACAAACACGAAAAAGGAAAGAAACAGACATGAGGCCCGGCAGCAGGAAAGAACTGCTTTACTCATGACACTCACCACTCCGAAAGGAACTTAGGGTGGCTTTGTGGTGTGCACACAAATTCTGCAACCAGTAACAACCAGTGACAAGAAACTAGACTAGCACTTCTGCCAAAAGAATTAAGGTATGTGTCCCTGTAATACGATGTCCTTAATTCTCTGGGGAAGACGCCCAGAAGGGGAACAGCTGGATCAAATGGAATTTCTACTTTTAGGGTTTTGAGGGATCTCCATGCTGACTTCCATGGTGATTGTACCAGTTTACGTTCCCACCACCAGTGGAGAGGGATTCCTCTTCCTCCCAGCCTCACCAGGATTTGCTACTATTTGATTTCTTCATGAAAGCCAATCTTTCTGGAAAAAGATGGAATCTCAGTATTGCTCTATTTGGCACTTCTCTAATGGTCAGGGAAGCTAAAAATTTTTTATGTATTTATTGGCCACTTTTACTTCTTCTTTGGAGAAGTGTCTGCTCATTTCAGTTATACATGTGTAACTTACAGCAGCACATTCCTAATAGCTATATCTTGGAAATAACGTTTATGTCCATCCATAGATGAATGGATAGAGAATGTGGTATTTACACACAATGGAGTACTACTCTACTGCAAAGGACAAACTTGAGTCATCTATAGGAAAATGGACACACCTTGAGCTCAAAGGGTTAAGTAAAATAAATCATACACATAAGCTTAAATATCATATGGTTTCTTAAGAGAAACCCAAATTATAAGTAAAGAGCAAGTTAAAATACAGAAAATAGGAAACAGTGAGACCGCTCTTTTGCAAATGGGAAGAAGACTAAGAGATGGAGAGAGGGCAGAGGGAGGGGAGGGGGGAGGGGATGAAAAGGGAATTAAGATGTGCTGTGTCCATGTGCCAACTCCCCACAGGGAAGGGAATCATTATGTGCTGCAAACATGAATAATGCTAATAAAAACTAAACTGGATAAAAAGAAATTCAGAGCAGAAAGTATAGAGCAAATCCACAATCACTAAGGGCCAGTTACTGTTAGTCTCAGCTTTAAAGCAACCAACGTGCAGACACAACACCATCTGTCCTGGTGATTAAGGTTTTGTGTCCAGTGAGGAGGAAGCACAGACTGGAAGCTGAGGCTTCGGGTGCCACCACCCAGCTGCCTGGACTACATCCCAGCTCCTCCACTTCCCAGCTCTGGGGCTTTGGGGTCACCCTGTAACGCTCGCTGCCACACATGTATGCAGAAAGGGGGTGACAGAGCATTCCTTCCTCACACAGAGGTGCAGGCACTGAAATTATTTAGGACATAAAGGCAAATGCCTGCAGCAGGATCCAAAGAATACCTAGTACACAATAAATGAGCAGCTGGAGCTGGATACTAATAAAATTATCATCATCCAGAGATGTAGAAGTTATGGGCATTCTTTAGACCTTGAAAGGCCCTGTGCTAGAGTTCACTCAGCTTCTGAGAGACACTAGATAGCAGCGTCCTGGGCAGCACAATCAACAGAACATGGGCTGCTACTCTGGGAAGCCTGGGACATCAGCAGCTAGTGGCTGGGCCAGGTGGGTGAGTGTGGGGAGTGGCTGAAGCTGAGGTCAATCCCACATGTGGGGCTGGAGCACAGCCAGTCCTGAAAATGAAGAGCACCCAAGGTGAGCTATGTGAACAAGCTGCTCCAGCTCCGAGGACATGGAGAGCACCACTCAACCCAAGAAAACAGGTTGTTAGGCAGAGGGGTATCATGTGACATCAACCTGCCCAGTGCATAAATAAACGCATTGCAGTGATATGAGGATGTAGCTCCATAGTATGGTACTTGCCTGGCATGGAGAAGACTCAGGTTTCAATCCCCTGTACCAAAAACAAAAGCAAACAAACCAAAAAGAAGACAAAACTCCAAACAAAATTCCAAATGCTCAATGCCATGGGACAGACTTCACTAAACACTCCTGGAGCACCTGGATGAATGCTGGCATCTCATGCGGCACTGTCCCATACACCTCGCTATAAATCTCACACCCAGGAAGGAAATTCATTCATTTTCCTGATACCTCCTGGGTGTAGCGACGTCACATTTGGGACTGGGCATGAGCAGGTGTGCGACACCCTGGAAAGTACCCAGGGAAAAGAAAGTAAACTGCACTTGGAAGGACAGCACACACTCTGGTAAAGTCTAAATGGTGATTCTCTCAGAGCTGCAGTGCCATGCAGGGTACTGCAGGCACCAAGTAAAGATGCCAACTCCAGGTGCTGGAATCACAGAAAGCTTCACTAGTGTCTCAGAGGGTAACCAGGCATCTTAGGAAGAAAGATGTGCATCAGAAGTAGGCAGGGAAAGAAAATTCACTTGGTATGAGAGACCATGGCACCTCCTCGGAGGTGTGCTATAGAAGACACCAGAACACAAAGGGGAACTGAGTCACAGGGTCAGGTTTCCACAGGAATGGATACACAAGAAGAGGCCACTGAGGGTAAACACATAAGGGTGGAGGAGACCAAGGGGACATGTGAGTGGAACACAGGAAAAGGACAGAAAGGGAGAAAGGGAGGCTTAGGGCCAACAGAGTAAGCGAGGCAGGATCAACACTGCTCTTCCGCGTTTCCTGCCAAATCCCCTAACACTGTACAAAGTCAAGCGATTTACATTCACAAAAACAAAAAAAGCAGGACAGTAAATAACCAGCTCGAGAACAGACAGAGAGACAGAGAATTGGACCTGAGTCAGCACAGCAAGGATCCCAAAGCTTAAGGGCCTCAGAAGTTACCAATTGAGTCACAGGAGCTCAGAGGTAATCTGAATGATGATGCCCAACTTCCAGCCATAAGAATCTCTGCAGAGGTGAGATTCTCAGCCATAGTCCTGTGTCACACACTTACCGTGCCAGTGGGACTCTCGAATATCCCAATCTTGCCAGCCTCCAAGACCTGGTACAGCTCTGCCATGAAGTCCTTCTGGATGGAGTAGGGTGGAAAGGGAAAGGGGAAATCGATGCCACTGGATTCCTGGGTTTTATCAGCCATGGTTCTAGAGAAAAAACATAAAGCAAAGTGTTACCTCTCTGACAAGCAGTGAAATGGTACAAAACAGGCTCCACAGTGGTCACAGATGTGTGCTGGGTTGTACATTCTATGACAAGCAGGCACCATGTTCTCTCCATGCATTGTGCCTACAGCAGGAGCCTACAGCAGACTTGTGCATCTCACTTAGAACCTTCATCAGTGGATCAGTGGCTAAGTAGAAGGAGCCCAAGAAAGCCCTAACCCCATCTGCCCCACTAGCTACTGCTGCCTAGACACCTTTCTAATAATTTTCTGCAGAAGGATGGTGCCATGGGATCAAGGTTGGTGCTGATGAGTCCTCTGCAGCATCTCCTCGCAAGCCTCAGCCACGTGGCACCTGCAGACTCAAGCTGCCTTGCTTTCTCCTGTAGGGAAGGCCCATGAAACCTTGGCACCAGCAGAGTCACCAGCAAGGCTTGTTCAGAAGAGGCAAGTGACATACACAGTCCTACTTCTCAGACACAGTGTTTGTCCTCCCCAGCCAAGCAAGAGCTCAGAGCAATTTCATTTCATCTTTTCTCTCCTCTTCTGAAATTTTCCCCAAGAGAGCCGTGCACATTCTTTCCTCCTCTAACTGCCATTCTTCTATTTTGGTTCTTCTATTTTGCTTCCTACACCTTGCTTTTTGGAAGTAATTTCTCTAAGAGAGTTGAGAGTTCCATCTCTTCTCATTATACATATTTAAAAGTCTAAAACCCATTCTATTAATACATCTTTATTCTATTAGTCTCTACACTACAATACAGCTGTTTGATGACAATGTATATAGAAATTAAGTAACTGCTGCACGTCCAGGAGGATGGCAGAGTGGTGAGCAGCAGAGAAATCCTCTCCAATATTTGAAATCCGGACACTGGAATATAGCAATGTGAGGAGGAGGATGAGGGAAGTGGGTTCCCAGGACTCTGAAAGGATCTGAGGTGAGAATTACAGCCCATGAGGAGAGTGAAGAGGGGACCACAATGCAGAACAGGGAGGTGGCAGTGTTTCTTCCCTGAGCCCACGCTCTGGAAAAGTGAGTGGCTGCTTGAACTCCCAGAGGCACCATGACTACTGGTGACCCCAGAGGCTTCCACAGAGAAACACACTGGTAGAACAGAGTAGTGGCAGGGGATGCTGTGGACTGCAGGGGCTGATGAGTTATTCAGGTTCAGATGTTCCTTAAGAAAGGATGATTGGTCAGCAGCCATTCAGGAAAGGGGCAACTAACAACACCTGGAGACTTGGCTCCATCTAGTGGCTGCAAGTGTCAGAGTAAAGCGCAGCCATGCTCAAGTTGGTAGGTCAGGGAGCTGAGTTCAAGTCAGCAGGAGTCATTTGCAGTGTAGTGGGCTGAAAAACTCAGATCCAAGCCCATAGCCAGAAATAAGTAGTCTGAACTTCAAGGGAAACTAAAGGCCCAGCTCTGCTGGGATTATCCACCACTACTATAATTCTACTGCTGGTTTGCTGGGATCAGTCAACATAGATCAGGGCTCTATCTGCTCCCTGTCAACCAGTGACAGCAGAGATATATCCTAAAGTGAACATTTCTTATTTCTACTTTCCTTCCTTTGTTTTTTAATTTTTAAAATTTTTATTTTCTATTTTTTTCATTTTCTTGATTGTTTGTTCCTGTTTTTATACCACATGTTTCAAGTTACTTGGTTTTTGTTTCTTTGCTACTGTACCTGTCTTTCTTCTTCTCTTTCCCTCCTGTCTTCTTCACCAGTTCCCAAAGCCTGTATAATCTTTCTTTGTCCTCCAGCCTTGCTTCTAGTCCCTTTGTCTTCTTTTCTTGCTCTGTTTTTTTTCCCCTTAACTCATTTTTAATTTTCTTCCCTGAGGGTAAAATTGCCTTTTGAGGGAATCTTATTGTACAGACTTTTCTGCTTTCTTTTGGATTTGGTTAGGTAATTACAACTCCTGTTCCTATGTATAAAGATGGAAAATTAACAGTTATGAAGGTTGTCACTTTCTAGGCAGGCACTTGTGCCACTGAGCTATATCCCTGGCCCCAAGGTTGTCATTTTTTAGAGGCTATAGGATGCTATTGTTACTCATTGTATTACCTTAGCCAAGGTGACAAAACCGGTCTACTCATTTGTTCTTCCATATATGCCAAGAATGAGACTGCCTGAGGATCATAAATGATTTTACAGGCCAGTGCCAAAGAACCACAAGCTAGTAGGCCAAATAGGCAGCAGCATCTCATTCCCAACAATTTGAAGCAGTAGAATCTTACAACAGAATCAAAACCCAAAAGTCAGCTAAAACTTGAAGACATTTCTGAGAATTAGTCATTTCTTAAGTGTTCTTGAGAATAGAAATAAAGATGCTTAACAAAAGCAATTTATAAGCATCAATGCATGAATTATACTGAAATAAAAAATAGAAAATGAGAAGACACAGAAGCCAGATGCAACTTCTGATCTGCAGTTCCACAAAGGCAAATCCAGGGGACAATGAGGTGGAGCAATTCGAAAGCAACCCTTCTGGACTCTCTGAAGTGGTATCAGTAAAAGGAACAAAGCAGATGAATGAGGCTCTAGGAAAAAATCAAACCAGAAATAACTTCTCATATAACTTCAGAGATCATGGGCATAATGAAGGCCATGATTAGTGATTCTAGAGAAGATATACATAAAAAACATAGAGGAGAACAGGAAAATGATGGAAACCACAAATGCCCAATGTAGGGGAAAAAATGAAAACCATGAAACAGATTCAAATAGATGTCTACAAGATTAAAAATTCCAATTAAAAGATACACAGGGGCATGAGACAATGTGAGGACAGAATAACAGATCTAGAAAACAGAATTATGGTTTGTGATCATGAAAAGATAGATTTCTTAAGAATAGAAAAGGACCATGAAAATACAATCCACCAGCTGCTAGGTGATTCAAAGAAGAATAACCTAAGATTGAATAGAGTCAATGGTAACTCAGAAGATAATGCAAACAACATAAAAAACCTATTTACCAAAGTAATGGCAGAAAACTTCCCAGATATGAAAGAACAATTTGACGCACAAATAAGCAAGGCATATACAATTCCAATTAGCTATGACTAAAAAAAATCTAGCTCAAGCCAGACATGGTGATACATACCTATAGTCCCAGCCATCAGGAGGCTAAGGCAGAAGAATTATCATGAGTTCAAGGCCAGCCTGGGATACACAGTGAGTTCAAAGTCAATCTACACTATGAAGCAAGACCCAGTACCAAAAACCAAAAAAACAAGTAAACAAAATGTACCCTAAGGCATATAATAGTCAAGATTCCAGAAATTCAGCACAATACCCAATACTAGAAGCTGTTAAGAGAAAAACAAATCAACTATAAAGGAAGACCATCAGAATCACCGCAGACTTTTCAATACAAACTCTTAAACCAAGGAGAGCTTGGAGTGAAGTATTTCAGGCCCCGAAAGAAAACAACCTCCAACACAGACTGATATATCCTGCAAAGCTATCTTTCAAAGTTTATGAAAAAATAAGATACTTCCATGACAAAGAACAACTGAAGAAACTCATGATCACTAAACCAGCTCTACAAAATACTCTGAAAAATATTTTAGAAAGAGACAAGAGTACAATTCCAAGAACAGCAATGATAAGAAACCACCAGGAAAGGCAACCAGTTAAACAGAGGGGAATGGTAGGGAACTGACAACAGGAAAATACAACAAGGATAAGTCAATATATATTACTTATAACTATGAATGTAAATGGCCTCAATTTACCATTCAAAAGAAGCAGACTGGCAGAATGGATCAACAAAAAGATCCAACAATATGTTGCATACAAGAAACACATTTGAACTCAAAAAGCAATCAAGAGAATCAAATTCAAAGGATGAAAAACAATACTTCATGCAACAAGAACCCAGAAAAAGGAACAAGTAACTAGTTTACTTCCAGACACAGTGAACTTCAAGCCAAGACTGATCAAGAGAGACAAAGAAGGTCACTACATACTTGCTAAGAGAAAACTGCAAGAGGAAAAGATCATAAATATGCATGTACCAAATGCCAGTGCAACCAACATATTAAAACATATTAACAGACATGAATAATCATACTGTAATAGGGGATCTTAATACTACACAGACAAAAACAGGCACATCAACTAGACAGGAAATCAACAAAGAAGTATCAGAATTGAACCAAACCTGTGAACAAATGGATTCAGTAGATATGTACAGAGAGTTCCACCCTACAACATCAAAATACACATTCTTCTCAGCTATGCATGGGATGTTATCCAAAACAGAACACATACTAACCCACAGAACACGCTTAAGTAAATGCAAAGGAACTGAAATTATTCCATGCATAGTATCAGACCATAGGGTCCAAATTCTCATACCCATTCATGATAAAAACCCTATAGAAAATTGGAATACATCATCATTATATCTCAATCAGGTAAAAGCCATCTATGATAAACCAACAGCCAGCATCATACTAAATGAACAAAAATGGAAAGCTGTCACTCTAAAATCAGGAACAAGACAAGGATGTCCACTATCACTACTGCTGTTCAATAATGTTCTAGAAATAATAATTAGAGCAACTAGAGAAGAGAAAGATATAAAAGGAACAAAGATGGAAAAGGAATAAGTAATTATTTGTGCAAGACATGATATTCTACATAGACAACACCAAAATGTCCACCAAAAGACACCTAGATTTAACAACCAAATTCAGTTGCATAGCTGGATAAAAAATTCATTGCATTCCTATACACAAATGATGAAATCAGAGAAATTAGAGAAACAATATCTTTTGCAATAGCATCCAAAAAAAAAGGAATAATTAATTAACCAAATGAAGGAAGTAAAAGAACTTACCACTGAAAATTACAGTACTGGGAAAAAGGAGATTGAAGACGATCAGAAAATGGAAGCCTATCCCTTGTTCTGGGGTAGAAAGAACCAATATAGTGAAACTGTACATACTCCCAAAACTTTTATAAGGATTTAATGGAATCCTGATCAAAATATCTATAGAACACCTCACAGAATTAGAGGAAACATTTCTAAAATTGATTTGGAACAGGAAGAGACATAGAATAGCAAAAGGAATCCTGGAAAACAAAAGCAAGACAGGTGGCATCACAATCCCTGGCTTGAAATTATACTACAGAGCTACTGTGACAAAAACAGCACAATGCTGAGAAGAAAAAAAAAAAAAAAGCAAAACTAAATAAATAAATAACAACAACAACAAAAACAAAAGCAGACCCCAGGATCAATGGAACAGCATAGAGGATACAGATACAACTCCAAACAAACTAAGTCACCGTATGTTTCACAAAATGTTCAAATGTAATCACTGAAAGAAAGCCTCTTTAATAGAAATAGTGGAGGAAAAGCTGGCTTTTCCACACTCCAAAGATTAAAACTAGATCCTTATCTTTCACCATGCACTAAACTAAAATTACATGGATCTAAATATTAAAAGAAACACTAAACCTGCTGTAAGAGAGTAAGTACAACTTTTGAAAATAAAGGTGTAGGCAAACACTTAATGAACAGAACCCTAATCTGACAGTAAAATTCACAAAAAATCAACAACTGGGATCATGTCATACCAAAAAGTTTTGCCACAGCAAAAGAAATCACCAACAGAGTGACAACCCACAGAGGTGGAAAAAAATTTTATCATCTGTTTTATCATCTGTTCCTCAGACAAAGAACTAATGCCTAGAATATATAAAGAACTCAAATAAAATCAGACCCTTCAAATTTAAAGCGCCGGTCTAAAAATGGAACATCTGAAATGAACATGCACTTCGCAGATCAGGAAATACAAATGGCAAATAAATACAGATAAAAAATGTTGAAGATCACTGGTCACTTGAAAGATGCAAATTAAAACAACACTGAGATCCCATCTCACTATTGTCAAGAAAATTGGCCACTGTCGAGGAATCAACCAATAACAAATGCTGGAGGGGCTGTGGGGAAAAAGCAGCCCTTATGTCCTATTGATGGGAATACAGACTGGTATAACCATTGTAGAAATCAATGTGGACTTCCTCAAAACCTACAGGGTTCCATTTATCCCAGTTGTTCCCCTTCTTGGGATCTTCCCAAAAAATTAAAAGAATCACCACAGCAATATATACATGCTCATGTCTATACTAGTAGTTGGTAATAGTTAAATCTTGGAAACAACTCAAATGCCAATCAACTGATGAATGGATACAGAAGATATATAATGGAGCACTACTCAGCCATAAAAAAGGGTAAGCTTGAGACACTTCTAGGTAAATGGATGAACACTGAGACTACAGTCTTAAGTGAAACTAATGAGACACAAGTGCTCAAATACTGCATGGTTTATATGTTGTGAGAAACTGAAAGTGTATATTTATACTTGGATTGAAATGTGTATTAGATATTATGAACTAGGAAGAAAATACTCAAATGAGAAGAGGAACTAGGGAGAGCATTGGGAATAGAAAAAGGGAGAATAGAAGGAAAAATGAAAACAAACCTTTTTTAAATAAGGAAGAGACAAGCAGTTGAAGGAAAGAGAAAAGGGAAAAAAGAATCAAGTTATATCATGTACAGACACAAATTCCATATGATGAATGCTAGCATTATGCATATCTAAAATGCACCAATAAAATTAATTAATTAAAAAAAACAGAATAATTCCTGGCTGGACCAGTGGATCAGAGGTACAGCATTTGCCTGCACAAACACTTGGGTTCACTCTAAAGCACTGGGAAGGGAGGAGATGGGAGACACTAAATAATTCCTGAAAGTCACAACTAAGAGGAGAAAAACCAGTGCTTCAAACCTGGTACATTGGCCTCTGTTTTCATGAGGCTCACATGGTTGCAAGAGATCTTGCTGAAATACAAGAGAAATTTACTGACATGACAGACATTGAAAAATTAACTGAGACTCTGGGAAAATGAGAGACATATGTCATTGGCAGGATGCACTTCTTCCAGGTGAGACACACAAGCCTGCTTAGTCTTCCAGCAGCTCCAGGAGCCTCACTAGTAAAAAAAAAAAAAATACCATGGACTGTAATTCTACTATCCAGTCAGATGCCAGATGGAGCCCCAGTCTGACTTCCTTAGCCTACTCCTATTTCTGATCATCCAGAGCTTTTATTCTGCACACAGCCTCTTCAATCACCTCTGCCAGGTAAAAATTCTTTTCCTGTTTCTTAGTTCTCAATCCCCAAAGACTGATGAAGATCACCTACTCCCTCTCTCTAAAGGTAGCTTGTGGGTCAGTCTACCTACCTTTGGCCAGACACTGAGCCTGACCTAATCAGCCTGTGCCTAGTAATCGCTAGTTCCCCTGCCTTGGAAATGATGACCAATATTCAGGACTCTGCTCACTCACCAATTTCCCCACTTGAAAAAGAGTCCAAAACACTGCAATACACACACATGCACCACGTGTATGCGCATGCAAATGCACACATACCATGCACACATGCTGTCTTAGGTCGCACCTTTATCATACCACCTTGTACTTAATTTCTTTGTAGCTCTTAGCACTAACTGAACCTATTTTACTCACTGTTTTTCCCCATGAGGGGAATATAAACTACGTAAAAGGAGAAATTTTCTCCTGTCTTGCTCTTCTCGGCTTCAAGGTATCAGGATAGGGGCTTTAGCATCACGAGTTTAATAAAATTGTACATATTGTACCTATGTACATATATACATATGTAAGTAGCCAGCTACTAGACATAAGGGGGCATAGCCAGAGGTTTCTGCTCTTCACTGGTGTGGGAAGAGAGATGTCCTGACTTTAATATTCAGTCCAAGCGCCATCCCTAATGGCAACAACCTCGTGTGCTTTGTATTTCCATCAGCTTTTTCAGAGGTGAAGATGAGACTCGGAAAAGTGACTTGATCAAAGTTAACGCAACAGATGGCCGAGCCCAGGAGATGAAAGGTTTCTGCTGCTCCCCATCCCCTCGAGTATCATATTTTCTGACCCTTACTCTCTCCACAATAAGGCAAAAGAAAAGACTAAGCTATCCAACTTTAGAATGACAGTACACAACAATGCAGAACATAAGTAATCATCATATCTCTTCCTCATGAGCGCAACTAGGGATCTCATTACTTCAGAAGCAGCACAGGTCAACCAAGGTTAATAACAGAGGAGATCAAATCCCACAGCAACAGATTCGCTCAGCACTGCAGAGGATTTCACCTGTCATCTCCTTAGACCTCCTCAGGGGCTCCGTGGGTACAAGCAAAATATCCCGCCCACATTTTCTGTGGAACTCTGCACCAGGGCTGTGGCGCATAACGCTCCAGAGTGGTGGTCATTAAAGGCCTTAGGAAAGCGCTGGGCACAGATTCCCCAATTCAAGGCAACAGGCTCGCGAGATGTTCTCAAAGACACCTAACAGCGCGCCAGTTCTCCGAAGGCCCCGTCCTTCCGGGCCCGCTCTTTCCCCATTGGCCTATCTCCCGTCCATCACAAGACCCCGCCCATCGCCCACACGCCCGCCCCTCGGCTCCGCCAGTCCCGCTTACTCCCTCAGCCCCTAGCGACCACCTACCCCGAGGTCTTACCTTCCTGGATCCTGTCCTCAGCACCGCCACCGCGCTCACCTTCCTCCCCCAGGGCAGGACCGCTAGACTAGGTCCAGGGCCGAGAGAGATCCCGGGACCGCAAGCTGAAATGGAATTGTGCGCCTCCTTAACCTCACCTCGGAGTGACATGGACCAAAAATCGATTCCACACCCCCAGCTCTGCGCCTGCGCACTTGGAACGCTTGGGGGCGTGCAGCCGGTAAGAGAGAGGCGAGCAGCTTCCGGTAAGAGAGAGGCGCGCAGCCTCTCAGGAGGGAGGCGTGGCTTTATTCGCGCTGCTATTGCGCTTGCGCACCGTTTTCCCGGCCAAGCTTTATTTTCAGGGAGCGAAATCGTAGTGCTGTGGTCCGGTCTCCGATTACAATCCCGGCCCTATTACCATGCTCCTGGGACTTTCTGTGCAGTGCGAGGGTGTTTGATAGATTCTCTGCCTCTCTTCACCGAACGTAGGGGGCTGATTAAGCAGTCGTTTTACTTGATAAAGTTACTAACAAAGAAGGAAGGTTGACTTTACTACATGTGTTCGCCCAGTTTTCTGGGAATGATTGCTTGAATGGTTGTTCTGAAAGCTAAAAATACTGTCCTGTTTGGTGCTTTGCAGTAGATACCTGAAGTTCGAGTTCTTTGCCTCAAATTCGTCTCTGTTTCTCTCCTGCCTCTGGTCTTAGGTCTGGTACCCGGCGTGGTGGTGATCAGGGAAAAGCCTGGCTGGCCAACTGTCTTAGCCTCGCTTTGTTTTCCTGAAGTGCCCCTGATGCTTAGTGTTTATCATGACTTTTGCAGACACTGCCTTGCTTGAAAAGAAATTTTATTATGATATTTGGTATGGTTAACTGATAAATTTCTGTTGCAGTGGGCATGTGTATGCATTCTTGTATTCAAAGAAAAACATCTTAGGGAAAGAAAATAGATTCTCCTAAGAAATGTACGGGTCACAATCGGTAACTGGGCAAACGTAGATCTCAACCATCATGATAAAACAGTTTGTTTCCCTACAGAACTGTGTCAGCCTGAATGGGAATATTATTTCAGTCACTGAAAGTGACACACTGCTTCCATGAATTGGCCATAGTAGAAAAACCTGACTCACCTCTCCTCCAGCTGGAAGAGTTGTATGGTCCCGCCAACAGCAGAATGGCCTTCTGCACACTCCCCTTTTCTCCTCCTTGCACTCCAGTGGACTAGGACACTTTGCAGGCAGTGTCCTCCCTGGCCATCAAGCCCCATCCTCTACTGCAACATGAGCGCAGCCAGACAACATGCTATCCCTTCCCCACTGATTTATATATAAAATGTGTATGAAACAAACACGACATATAAATAAATACATGATTCATGTTAACAAAGGGTTAGTGAACAAGGGTACATGGGAAGATTCATACAACTATGCATGAGAAAAATCAGTACTATACACTGAAACATTCACACCTGAGTTAACGTACGAATGTAACACCTTGCCATCTTAAAGAATATTTCTTGTAACATATGATGAGTAATTTCTAGAATACTAAAAGATTAAGAGAAATTTTTAAATGCTTAAGGGATTGATTGAAGAATTGGATCTACAAATAAAAGTATGTTAAAATTCATAACAGTGTTGAAAAATTCAAGGAGAAAACAAAATGAAAGGGTATAACAATCAAAATTTAACACAGATAGTAAGATTGGTTGTAGAATCAATGGGACAAAAATATAGAATAAAATTCCAGTTGAAAGATGTGATAGTTACTGACAATTACAAGTATAAGATTATTAAAGAAAAAATTAATAATCCTTTATTTATTACAGTAAATCCCAAACTGTTTCAAATGTAACACTGAAAAGTGATGCAGAATTGATGCAGAATTGCCTCAGACACTAGATATATTTTAATAAAAGAGTATATTTTCAATTTAAGAAAATTGTTTTCTTCCAGAATGTGTTTTACCTTGAAACCTGGGAAAATATTTCCCTCTGGTCTTAACTAAATAATGTAGCACTTGGGAGCAAAGATGTAGCCCAGCAGCCCTGCACCAGAGGCCAAGATGGAGAATACTTCCATGGCCACCATCACTTTCCCCTTGCTGCTGTGGTACATGGGAGGAAGGTGACCCACGTATTGCAGAACACCAGCATGCTGAACGTCAGGAACTTGGCTTCATTGAATGTGTCAGGCAGGTTCCTGGCCAGGAAAGCCACAGTGAAGCTGAGCAGCGCCAGGGAGCCCAGGTACCACAGGACACAGTAGAAGGCAATGAAGGAGCCCATGCTGCACGCAATGATGATGTGACCATGTTCAGAGTGTGCATGTGTGTCAATGTAGAAGGATTTGTCCCCATCCAGACTCCATAGAGAGTGAGTTGGATCAGAGAGAAGATGGAGATGGTATGGTTTGGTGCCACTAATACCAGCAACTGCCTCGTCATTCTGCCTGGAGCAATGACCTTAAAGGCCAGCACCACAGTAATGGTTTTGGTCAAGACAGTGGAAAGAGCCACAGTGAAAACAACTGCAAATGTGGTCTGCTGGAGGATGCAGGTGGCTGTGTTGGGACGGCCAATGAAGAGCAATACACAGGAAACAGAAGGTGAAGGAGATGAGCAGGGTGTAGCTGAGAGCCTGGTTGTTGGCCTTGACAATGGGAGTATCTTAGTGCTTCACAAAGAGCCCAAGGACAGCAGCTCTGAGGGTGGTGAGACTCAGTGCACTACCAGCCAGAGCTTTTCCCAAAGGATCTTCATAAGCCAGAAAAGTCACAGCCTTTTGCAGGAAGTAGTTTTTCTGAGCGTTGGAATATTGATAATCTAGACACTTCACACACTGCTCCATATCTAGTAAAAATTAAAACTGTCACTTGCCTAGGTATATTATTTCCCCCCCTCCAAAAAATCATTTTTAGAAACTTACTAGACTTGAATTAAATTGTCAATTTCTCAGTTTTGATTTCTTTCTCTTACTTTTTCAACATGTAGGATTGAACTCAGAAACTTTGCCCTGAGATACATTCCTAACCCTTTAAATTTTGTTATTTTGAGAAAGGATCTCTTTAATTCACTCTGTTGCCAATGCTGTGTTCCCACAGAAAATCCTCCTGCCTCAATTAGCCAGAGCCATAGATTCCAGGCATGCATCATCACACGTCACTTTTGCATTTGTTTCTACACACAAAATAACAGTATATAGAGATAACTTCTGTATAATACTGGTTGTTATTTATTTCCCTTTCAAAATCTGGCATATACATGAAAGCTTTCTATTTTTGCAAAGTAATAAAGGATGTACCTTTATTACTTCTCTTACTTCACTTATTTCATCTATATGAAAATTTTATAAATTATTTCCCAGATATTCAGTGAACAATCTCACATTAGGAAGCCAACATGATTGCTAAGTCCCAGGGAAACACATATGAAGAAACATAGAAAGAAGTTGTTCCATTATTGAGTCCTTCTATCTGTGAACATGCTTTCTGCCACTACCTATTTAATTTTTATGGTCAAAGAAGTATTTCAATAATTTAACTTGGGTATCTTTCAAAACCATTACAGGATATAGCACTACATATTTAATGATTTTTAAATGTTACAAAAATCAATTTTCAAAATTTTTTTATAAATGCCTTATGACTGAGCTGTGTAAAAAAGGTTTCATTTTTTGTGATAATCTTGTATTTCATAACTAGGAAATTCAATATAATTTTATTTATTTACATGAATTTTATACTTAAAAACTATTGTCGCTGGAAAATTCTATCATTCATATACCTCCCTTTTTTTCACGTGTTTTCTTTATTGCACTGCACATGGTATAGAGTGTAGCAGTAGTATCTTAGCTAAAGTTGTTATCTTATTGTTTCTTTCAAAAATGAACCACAAATTGTAAAGTGTACTATAAGGATAACATAAACACCAATATTGGAGGATAGTTACGGACATTCTTCTATACCTGATTTGGTAATAAATAATCTTGTCGTTTTTAAATCACAGTGATGTCCAACTTTATTATATTATCACCATTTAGTAACATCATTTTTATTTTACTAGGAGTTAGTGTATTTAACTATGTTTTATAAACTGAGTTTGCTCATGGTATGCCATCCCTGAAATATATATCTCAATTTGGAATAGGACATGTGAATTTAGTTTAAAAAGGAATGTACACTGTGAACTTTGTTTCTTCTAAGTGTGCTTTCAGCTATGAGTAACACAATTTATTTACTGATAAAATGACTTGATATTCCTCTTTTCATCTGCTCTGAAAGAATGAGGTCAGGATTAATATATTTTTGAATGCTCATGCATTTCACTGCTAATATTATTAATCAACAAATATTTGGAGTGAAATATTAACACTAAATACTCCTATAGGTTAAGAGACATGGAACTATGGAGATACTATTGCTATGGAGACTTAATGTTTTCTTAGGGCTGTTTTGCTGTTTTCCTGTAATTTTATAGATTTCATAGATAGATTTTATAGATAGAGTGATTTTATAGATAGATTTTATAGATAGAGTGATGTGAAATTACTTATATTTTCGTAGAAAAATTTTCCACATAACAGTACTAATGGAGAAATTTCTGTCATGATATTATATTAGCTTTCAATTTTTCTCTTTCTTTTTGATGAATTTTACTCGAGTGGTCGCTTTTTGTTAGTAGAATCACATTTAACTCTGTTTATTTTCTGTCCTATTTTTTAAATATTACTTTCAGATTATATCCCAACTTTCACTTCTTCATGTTTAATTTGCTCTTTTTTTCTAGTGTATAATAAATATTTCCTTTTTTTTTAATTGGAGTTTTTTTTTTTCTTTTTACTGGGGATTGAACTCATGACTTCGTGCTTGCCAGGCAGGCACTTATGCTGCTGACCTAAATCCGCAGTCTGTAATAAATATTTCAAATGCAGAACAACACAAAAGTATATATAATATGGAATGAACATTTGTCTCTGTGTAGTATTAGCTTCAATTATCAGGATTTTTAGTCGCACATGATTTTTAATTTGTGCTTTGGTCTATTCTAAACTCTATATATGATTGAGAATTATTCATGCCAGAAATATGTATTAACAAATATTAGTGGGTGCATTATTCTCATTATGTGCACATACAACATTTTATAAAAAGTACCATATTCCCATACTTTGGGAGAGAACATATGTTCAAATAATTACATAACAGTACATAATCAGTCTTGATGTATTTCAGAGAACATTTGAAATCATACTAAACATATTTTTAAATCAAAACTTGTATCAGGCACAAAACCAAATTAGAAAATATTCATTGGGAACATGATTCCACCATGTCATGAATTATAGAAAAGTTAAATATTTCCAAAGTGGTACTTATGGTATGGAATAGTTTTTAACACTCGATTGCTATAAATTTTATACAGTACATTTCAATCCTCATCCTCATTTTATTTGTTTTAATAATGTGGTATTTTTTTTAGGTTATTTGACTATTCTATCAATGGTGAATATGTCATTTTTGCCATTTCTAGTAATCCTAGAGGATTTATGCCACCTCTTTTTATTCTGATATAACACTAAAACTACGATCTCTGTGAAACTGCCTATGATACCTCCCCAAAATGTATATAACTTTTTAAATCCCTTATTCTGTATGCATATCATCTTTGCAGTTCTGTAGTACAAACTTTTATTTATACTATAATCTGTCTCGCCACTCAGCTATGCATTCTAGCACAATGAGGATTAAATCTTAAGAATTAGATTGTATTGTGTTATAAACATTTTATACATCAAAGACATCCTCCTATCTCCCAAAACAACTCACTCTCTCTGATTACCTGCTTTGTATGACAAATAGCGTCGGCCACTGGAAAAGGAAGTTATGCCTGACCTTGTCCTGACTATAATGTTGCTGTGATTCCTAAAGTTGTAAGGTGTTGGCTTTAATCATACTCCATGTTAAGCTTCATGATGCAGATGAAATTTAGATGCTGTGGGGTAGGAGAAAGGGCCTGTCTTCAGAAAAGAATGCTTTTAATGGGACCAGAAAAATAATTCAAATGTTAGTAGGTGTGACGGTACATAAGTGCTATTCCAGAGAATTAGTGGATTGAGACATGTTTCTTGAATTTTTGAAGGAGTCTGAGAAAATTAGTGCTGTTCTGTCCTATAATAACAATAAAAGAAGCTGGAGACATAGATCATCAATAGAACACATTTTGGGTTAATTCCTAGCTATACAACAAATAACAAACAAAAAAGATTAATAAAAATGGAACAAAAGGAAAAATGAATTTGAGTGCATTTCAAAGGGGTAAATGTGATTTCCAACCAGGCAATAGCACTTAGTATAACAAATAATTTGATAACTGAAGGAAAGATTTTATCATCAGTTCCTTCTGCAAGAATTTTTCCACTTCCTAGACAGATAAAGTGAATAGAAAATAGAATAAAAATGTGTTCACTTATCTGTGTCATCGGTGACCTCATTGTCTGCACAAGGGGTGCAATCAAAACAACAAGCAGCCTTTCCCTCCTGAGGGCTTTTTCTAAATCCAGGATTGTAACTCTCACTGAATACTGAGCGAGGAATCTATGGAAAAAACTGTGGTGGTAACTTACACTTTTACTTCTTCAGAACTACAAGAATAAATTTTATTTGAATACATACATAAAAATATTTAATTGCATGCTAAATTTATTTCATAGTATGAAACATTTATAAAAATATGATTAAGCAAAACCATTTGTTTCTTATTAGAAGATTTATAAACAATTTTTTTCCAATTGAAGATTTAGTTATTCAATTTCCACATGTGACCATTGAATGTGCAGAATTGGGAACACAAAACCTATGACAGTTTTTATCTTAGTTGTGCTTAAGTAAGTGTGTCACAATTAGATACAACATACGTCTGTAACTCCTGTGTCCCACTCTAGCATATACTCAGAAAAAGTCATTTTTTTTTTTTTTTTTGCTATGTGGACCATATGATGCAAATGTTCCTACTTTAACCTTAAGCCTAAAGCCTTCTGGAATATTCTAAAAATTGAGAATGTCATACTCTGAATACAGTTTCCCTCTGTATTTGAGTTCACTTGGTCTCCAGCAGGATTGGAAAATTGAATGTTCTTCAGAAAAGGATGCAGCTAAGAGAGATATATCATCCTGTATGAGCAGAGCTCCAGGATAAAGACAGAAAATATAGAAATATATGTAGGGAGTGGCGTGATATCCTCACTGCTGCCGCCCCATCCCGCCCTCCTGTGGGCATTTAGTGAGTCTGCCTACATTGCCCATGATCCTCTTTGCCTGGCCGGACATGACTGCGACCTATCCGGTCTCTCCACAACATCTCTGCCTGATGACGACAATTTCCTGCCCTCACCCTGTCTAAACCATGTTCACTTCCTCAATAAAGGAGACTTGATTGGAACTGCTCAACTTGTCTCCATCTCTCTTTCCTCTTGCCCTGCCCACCATCGCCGTTCCCCCTCCAGGTGAGACCCACGGACTGATCCATGGGCCGGATCAAGTGGCATCCATCGTGGACTCGCCTGGCACGGGGGATTCAAGGAGGGACCGTTCTGAAGAAAGCTCTGGCCAGAGTGATCATTTCCAAGGGACTCATCCCTGTGATCTGTGCAGACGGCCACCTTACGTCTCGCCTGAATCATGGTAGATGAACGGATTTTTTTTTCCTTATCGGCATGGGACAAGTACTTAGCACGAATTGTTCGTGAATAGCCTTAGGGAGGCACTCAAGGTTAGAGGGATTAAGGTTAAAACCAGGAATTTATTACAGTACTTTCAGTTCATACATAAGATACGCCCTTGTTTCCTTTAGAGGGCTCCATTGATATAAAGAGATGGAAAAGAGTAGGAGATGCTCTCAAAGATTATTAGAGAGTTTTTTGTCCCTGAAAAATCTCGGTTATCTCTTGTGCATAGTGGACTTTAATTTCTGAGCTGCTGACCCAGCGGCATTCAAACCCCCAAATGAACGAAATGCTTACTCAGGGGGAGGCTGCATTGCGC